>PVJD01009995.1:0-57420 GCA_004026545.1 Mormoops blainvillei
GCTCCAATGGCATGGTGGAATCTCCCCTTTGAAAGGCTGGACTTGGGCAATTTCTCACTCTTCCATGAGTGTCTGCCCAGGTCAGCACCCTGCAGGTTTTTTCTCAGCTGTGCTGGGAGGGCTTAGGGCAGGTTTGCTGTTCCACTGGTTCTGTAGCCTCTGTACTGATGTCCGTATGCCCAGATGCACAAATGGACAAGCACCCTCCCAGGTCCCTTTGTGTCCTGGTGCTGGGTCCCACAACTCCTACAGAAGGGCTTTTGTTCATGGATAGATGTCTAATTTTTTGTGGAAAATGGGAACGGAAAGGAGGAATATCTTATGCCATCACAATGCTCTTATACTTTAATAAAAATAAGTTTAGCCCTGGCTGGTGAGGCTCAGTGGATTGAGCGCCAGACTGTGAAGCAAAGGGTCGCCAGTTGATTCCCAGTCAGGGCACATGCCTGGGTGCAGGAGAAATAACCACACATTGATGTTTCTCTCCCTCTCTTCCTCTCTCCCTCCCTTCCTCTCTCCCTCCCCCTCTCTCTAAAAGTAAATAAATAAAAATCTTTAAAAATATAAGTTTAAAAACTTTATTGATTTGAGAGAGAGAGAGATTTTGATTATTCCTCTTGTTTGGGCTTTAATTGGTTGATTCTTGTATGTGCCCTGACCGGGGATTGAACCCTCAACCTTGGCGTATCGGGGGCAACGCTCTAACCAACTTAGCTACCTGGCCAGGGCAATACAAATAAGTTTTAATGGGAAAAATGCAAATGTATCTGTCTTCACGGGTTTGAGATATAGGTGTTGAGATTAGGTTGAGGTTTACAGGACAGTAAGGAACATATGGGCTCTGGAGTCTGACAGAGAAGTTTGAAGATCATCTATCTATATCACTATCTAGTTCATTGACATTGGGCATTGTACTTAACTAACCAAGTTACAGGGTTTTTTAACTACAGGTATTTAGCATCGTGTCTAAAACAGCAAATACTTAGTACGTGCAGCTATTGTATTAATTAGGGCATTAATAAAGGAAGCTTTAGTGTCTGAAATTAAGTGAGGAAAAACCTCATTGTCTATAAGAGTATGTGTTAAGATAATTTAGAAGATGCCCTGGCTGGTGTGGCTCAGTGGGTTGAGCACTGGTCTGTGAACCAAAGGGTCACTAGTTCAATTTCCAGTCAGGGCACATGCCTGGGTTGCGAACCAGATTCCCCCAGTAGGGGGCGCTCAAGAGGCAACCACACATTGATGTATCTCTCCCTCTCTTTCTCCCTCCCTTCCCCTCTCTGAAAATAAAAATAAATAAAATCTTTTTTTTAAAGATAATTCAGAAGAAAAGGTTTCTACATCTGTACATTTGTGCTTTAGTTCCTTATCGGAAGTAAGGAACTAAATTATTTCTTTTGGAATGAGATGACCATGTATATACCGCAGTAATGCACAGGTCTGAGCCTGTGATAGGAGCTCACTCTGCTTAGTAAGGAGACACTTGGATTAAACAACGTGTTGATTTTGTAGGAAAGCTTTTGGTATAAACAACAGAAATTAGGTCTAGCCAAAAAGAAAAAAGCATTTATTGGATTGACCTTCGGGTATATCTTGAATCCCAAGAACAGAACGGTAGCTCAGCCAAGAACTAGGTCATCTTCACGTTCCTGTCACTCTTTCATCTCTCTGCAGGCAAAGATCCTTATTCTCTGTCCCTGTAGACCAGCAATATCTGTTTCTAGTTCACAGGGTTCAAATTATAACTAGCACAACTGTCCAAGTTTTATGTTACATTTAATAATCATTAGAAGACACTGCCTCGCTCTCTTGTCCCTGCTGTAGTGATTGTAGAACCAAGTGTCATGAAGCAGCTGCCCTCAGCCTAGCCCGAGGTGACCATTTTGAGTAGAAATGAACTTTTGTTCATTTAGCCACTGAGATTTCGGAGTTGTTATCACAGTGTAAGCTAACTATCCTTGCTAATAGAAGATTTTTCATGTTCAGAGCCTTGGTAGATTTTCTCCTTATCCTGCCATGACAGAAATACATACGCAATTCTGAAAAAGAGAACTTATGCTGAAAACTCCTTGGTGTCCTGTATACCAAGGCTTGCGTTCTTAGTTATCTTAATGTTATGAAGAGCTAATCTGTAAGTACAGTTAGCTAAACACTGCTAAAAATGTTCTCTCCTAGGAAATAGTTCACTCGTTGCTTACAAAATATCACTTTTAGGGCATATCCTTTTCTTTATTGATTTTAGAGAGAGAGAGAAAGAGACATCAATTTGTTTTTCCACTTATTTTGGCATTCATTGGTTCATTCTTGTATGTGCCCTGACCGCAATCAAACCCACACCCTTGGTGTATGGAGTCGATGCTCTACCCAATTGAGCTACCTGGCCAGGGCTGTATTTGGGGTACATCCTCGATTTACTAGTATAAAACACAGTATTTAAAAGCTGCATGCCAAAAAAAAATCACTGTCAAAAGTTGGATTCAGTTCATACAATCAAGATTTGAATAACTCAATGCAGGTGTTGCTTTGAATAGATAGTAAATAGCCAATTAGGTATACGTGTCAGTGGTTTTGGTTTACCTCATATTACTCCTGTAGTAAACACCGAATGGATGGAAGGGACCAGGTTGAGAAGCACTAAAGGGCATGCATTTGACTGCTAAGTTAACTGCTAGACTCTGGTATAGGCTAGTCTAGCAACTTGACTCTCTTTACCTCATTTCTTTCTTTCAGATACAATGGAAAGCCAACAATAAAGGACGGGGAGAATGTAATTATAAACAAGAATCATTAGAATACCAAATCTGGGCTCATAAATACTTGGTCATGCACCATGACCATAAACAAAAGAACAAGAAAATGTTCTTTTTTTAAAATCAGCATATTTACCAAAAAGTCTTCTTTGTTCAATTTCTTTAGTAAATTATTCTTGCATTAAATATTGTATGCTAAAAGAGATAAATCTAATTATAATTAAAAAGCATGACATACTATGAAGTTTATTTCATAATGTGCTGAAGAGGTATTTTGCATAAAATAGTATTTAAATTACTCTCAATATTATGTGAAAAGTATATATCTGTATCTGCAAGTTTTGAATATAGTTTAAAATTACTGATTCTGAGTCTACTCAATAAATAACGTCCTTTTTGAAACAGGCAATTTGGCTTCGAAGGGCATTTTCATAATTATTATTTGCATACATTATGCTCTCAGTAAATTAAACTTTGGCCTCTTCATAGATACACTTATTACAGAATTTATTTATGGGAATCTTTTTATATCATCTAGAATTTATTGCTTTCAGCCTGTGCTTTTCTATTTTTGTGTAGCTTTTGTGTTTATAAAGGATATAATTGTTTTACTACCTACGTAAAATCCTATGAATAGTATTTTTAAAATAGCTTACAACTGTCTTCTTAGTTAAATCAGTATATTTTGTCTTCAAGTCATTGTCCAGTATATTCCAAAAGTACAGATTATGTGTACTCACATGCTCAGATATACTAATATTCTAAGGATTTTATCACTACATTTTTATAAGCATGAATACTTTCATTATTAAATGGAAAAAGCACTCCTTTCTTTTCAAATCACGTTTTTGGGAAAAAATTATAATGATGAGGATAGCTATTGGCTGGGACGCTATCTTCTGTGGCCAGAGTTCCAGAGTACTGTTTAAAGTACTTCATGACTACATTAATGGCTCATGAATATGTTAATTGGGGATCAAACTGCCTTAGGGGAAAATAGGTGGAGCAGAAATTTATCATCTCATGAACACAAAGGTATCAGTGCCCACCCCACCCCTTCAGCACACAAAACACTCACTCACACACCCTGCATTATTTCTGCTTCTCTCTGCCCAGAGATCTCCTTCTCTCCCACAGCAGAGAGAGTTCTCCAGAGAGAGAGAGTACCTGGCATGGGACATGGAAGCCCTGGGCACCCTTCACTACTGTATTTGAGAGGAAGAGAGAGGGGGAGGAGGGAGAGAGAGAAACATTGATTTGTTGTTCCACTTATTTATGCATTGGTTGGTTGATTCTTGTGTGTGTCCTGACCGGGGACAAACCTGCAACCTTGAGGTATTGGGATGATGGCTTTAACCAAATGAGCTAGCCAACCAGTGCCTGTCCAGGGTGCTCTGAGTGAGGAAGGAAAACTTCCTCTCTAGCTGCAATCCAGAAAAGCCTGGGGAAGAACTTGGGCCCAGCTGGGGCCATTCACCCACCCCTCAGACTACATACTGTGGGTAAGAAAAAGAAGGACTGTGGTTCGCAGTTCCAGAGACACCTGGATGAAGTGAGGAAGGAGCAGCTCCTTGAAGATCATTGTTCTGATGAGATAAATAATGTTCTCCAAATAAAGTCTATAATTCAGTTGGGAGCCAATAGATCTGAACACAGAGAACAGAATACAGTGCAAGTCGCTTTACCAAAGATTATTTTTAAATGGTCAATATATTACGATAAACATAATACAGTTTCAGTTTGCCAAAAAGTTATAACGAATGATACATTTTATGCACTTAATACAAATATAATCCAATATAATATAACCCAACAAAATAAACTATATATATCCAATATATTATATAATATACAGGGTGGGGCAAAAGTAAGTTTACAGTTGTTCATATGGAAAATAATACAATAATTAATAACAAAAGAATAAACTCCTGTGTTTCACGTGATCACTACTGTAAACCTACTTTTGTCCCACCCTGTATCTTTTCAACTTAGTGGTTTCATTTTATTCGTATACATACCCAGAAGTTTAATTACTGTATCATGTGGTAGTTATATTTTTAATTTTTTGCAGAACCTCCAACTGGTTTTCCACAGTGGCCGCACCAATTTACATTCTCACCAACAATGTGTGGGGGCTCCCTTTCCTCCACATCCTCACCAGCACTTATCTCGCCTTTTTGATCGTCATTTTAACGGTTCTAAGGCGGTATCTCATTGAGGTTTTGATTTGCATTTTCCTGATGATTAGTGACAGTGAGCATCTTTTTCATGTGCCTGTTGGCCATTTGGGTGTCTTGTTTGGAAAAACGTCTTAGTTCCTCTGACCCCTTTTAAATGGGATTGTTGGTTTTTTGCTAGTGAGTTCTTTATATATTTTGGTCGCCAGCTCCTTCCCAGATATATGATTGCAAATACTTTTGACCATTCTGTAGATTGCTAAAATACTTTCTTAAAAAAACAAAACAATATGCAAAAACTTTGGGCAATGACCCTCACTTATTCACAGATTGCTTTTGAGTGAAAAATTGACTAACTTGAAGTAGAGATTTGGTAACTACTCAGCAGATGTCTTTTTATTATGAAAGTGTATGCCTAGCCTCACCCCGGCCAAATAATTCCAAGCGATTGGCAAAAAAAAATTGTTTCCCCCTAAAATCAATTCTTGTCCATGACCCTACCACTTTGGCTATGTGGACTCTATGAACCCATTCCATCATAATCGGCACTGAAACTGAGTAGTCCCGGCTCACTGTGTTACCTTTGAAAATTCATTCCAAAAAGATGCATATTTACATGTACAGACATAGAAAGATGACCTAAAACTTCAAAATTGGAAGTTAGAATTCATTTCCTAGTCCTCTCCCTCTCCCCCTTCCCCCTCTTCCCCTTCCCCCTCTTCTTTCCCTTAAATAAGTTAGTAAGAAATGTAAGGCCTCTGCAATCACCCTGTTTAGATTAGTAGCAGGTCACTGAGTCAATGGTGGGTTTGTAATTAGGGTAAAGTTCTGTTTGCCCAAATTATTTTTTGCCATGTGTAAATTCTGCAATGAAGTAGAAACCTGGTAAACTGAAACAATTTCAATTGCCTTCATGGGGTTCATGTGTGTTTGTAACAATTTGAATGGGAAAGACCCCAAGGACACGCCAATACACTTGCTAAAAGTTCAATGAGAAAGTCAATAGGAAATTGGTCAGGGCAGCCAAGAGCCAAATAAAGAGCACACGAAAGACCAGAAGCTGCTGAAAGAATAGAATATAGTCTGTGTTTAAAAAAAAAACAACCTCTTTTAAAAAGTGGAGTTGCCTTTCACTCTTGTGTGGACGGGTACTCTTAGTGCAAGGCCCTTGTAGTCAGTCAAATAAAGGAAATATTTTTGATTATATGAGGATTTTTAAAGAAAGAAAATAAAGCATATTTATTTATAACTTCTCACTAGTCATTAGTTTGATAACTGTGACTTGTTTGCTGCCAATCGAGCAAGTGAATGTTCTTCTGTGTCCCGGAGGCCTCTCAGCCTCCATTCCTCGTGCCCTGTTAACAAAAATGTAAATGGTATGTCAGTTAAGGTGGTTTTTCTTTCAGCACACAAATGTTTTTAATATTTTTTAAAGTGGAGGATAGTTAAATCCACTCTTTTCAGAAGATGTTATACCTTTGGTTGTAAATTACTAACAAGCTTGAAATCCATAGGAAAAAAATTCATAGAAAACAAGGTTGAAGAGGAATCTGATAAGATATTATAAGTGGTTCTCTCTTAGGAATGGGATTTCAGTTGATTTTACTTTAATCTTTGTACTTTCCTATATTTTTCTACCATGAAGATATATTTCAGTATCAGGACAGAAACAGACATTAAAATAGAAAACATCTGTGACAAAAGCCGTATTAAAAACCTGTCTTGCCCTGGATGGTGTGGCTCAGTGGATTGAGTGCCAGGCTGTGAACCCAAAGGTCACCAGTTCAATCCCCAGTCAGGGCACATGCCTGGGTTGTGGGCCAGGTCCCCAGTAGGGGGTGCACGAGAGGGAACCACACATCGACGTTTCTCTCCCTCTCTTTCTCCCTTCCTTCCCCTCTCTGTAAAAACAAATAAATAAAATCTTTAAAAAGAAAAAACCAGTCCATTTCTCAGGGCAATTATTTCATTTATATAAACAGCAGATATTTACTGATATCCTCTGTTTATCTTTATATCCTCCATAGTTCCTAGTTAGGTAACATGGTAAAGGGTTTAAGTGTAAGGCACAATGCTAGTGCTAACACTGCAAGTGATACAAAGAATTAATATGTAAATACATATCAAGAATTAAATTATTTCTTTACAAGGACTTTATGATATAAATGGTAGCTGTATTTTTACAGATTAAAGAAACTAGATACCAGGCCCTAGCTGGGTAGCTCAGCTGGTTAGAGCATTGTCCCGATACACCAAGGTTGTGGGTTCGATCCCTGGTCATGGCACATATGAGAAGCAACCAATGAACATGTAAGTGGAACAACAAACTGATGTGTCTCCCTCTCTTCCTCCCTCCCTTTTTCCCTTCCTCTCTCTAAAATCAATAAATAAAAATTAAAAAGAAAAACAAACTAAAACTCAGTGGGGTAAATGACATGCCCATTGTCATATAACCAGAAAGGGCCGGGCTAGATGGTTGCAGTTATGGTCCCCAAAGAAGAACATCTTGCATACATACCCTTCCATCCACACTGACTCCAGGCCATGTGACCTGCTGTGCCCAATGGGATATTAGCAGAGAACAGTAGAGGCCCTGTAAGAGGTAGAAGGTGGGTTCGGAAATCGTGGTTGAATAGGTTTGATTAACACACTAAGAATGGCATTTGATTCAATACAAAAACAAAGGGATTTCTAAGCAAAATAGTAAGATGGCTCAAAAAGCAAGCAATCGGAAGAAAAGAAGACATGGGGGATAATTGCAGCCATTTAGGGAAGAATTGAGGTAGTGGCCAGCTACAGTGATGGAAAGGATGCACCAGATCAAAGCCCGCTGCAGAGTCTGAAGGGTCAGGGCTTAGTGACTAAGTAGATGTGGAGGGTGAAATCCAGGAAAGAAGTGCGGTGGACTGACATTTTGAAAAAAGTATATGGAAGGGGAAGTAATTTTTTATATCTGCTGTGTGCCATGCACTTCACACTCATTGTTGTCTTTAATTGTCTACACCAGTCCAAAATGAGGTGGATATTATTTTTCCCATTATGCAAAAGAGAAAACCCAAGTGTGAGACAGTTTGAAAGATGTGCTCCATTTCAAGCCAGAATTTGAACCCAAGCCTGTGTAACATCTGTTTGGGTGGGGGAGTAGTGGCATCATGAATGTGGGACACTGGCAGGGGTGTCCAACCTTTCGGGCATCTGTGGGCCACACTGGAAGGAGAAGAGTTGTCTTGGGCCACACATTAAATACATTGAGACATATAATCACACACAAAAAAATCTCATAATGTTTTAAGTAAATTTACGATTTTGTGTTTGGGCCGCATTCACAGCCATCCTGAGCTGCATGTGGCCCGCGGGCCACAGGTTGGACACCCCTGCAGGAACAGTTGACTTGAACTTGAAACCTACTGCATCAGAGGCACGGGCAAGCATGCAGGTGTGAAGTCAACCACCAGAAGAAACAGAGACTCCTGAGGGTCTTGGAGGGGCCAGGAAGCAAATTGGGGTAGCTGCATATGACTTGCCAGTCTTTTCAAACAAGTTAAAATTTAATTCTAAGTAAAACCATGCGTATCAGTTTGGATTCTAGGGAAGTTATCACAAAATTTCATCCAAACCAACCGAGTCAAGTCGTAACCGAACACAGGTCCACCTGCCTGCTGCTACAAAAGCCAGTACTCGAGAGGCAGGTGCTGGAGGAAAGTGGTTTATTCACATGCTGGCTACATGGAAGATGCGGGACTCACGTCTCCAAGCCCATCTCCTGGGAAGATGGGGAACTCTTGTGTCAGACCCATCTCAACGTCTCAGTGGAGGCTGAGGTTTTTATGAGGGAGAGGGGAACAGAACAGAGCTCAAGGAAGGGGTTGCGAAGTCCTCTACATGCAGACGAGCACAGTGCATTCCGATAAGGCGGTGGCGGTCCGGTGTGCGTCATTCTGGTTCGGTCATCCTGGCTTCACGCCATCCCGACTTTACATAACCCTGGCTCCATGGCTGAAGGTCAGCAAATCTCCCAGAGCTGGGATGCCTGAAGGCCGGAGTCTGTATCTTTTGAAGTTAGTTCCTAGGATTCTTATACAAACATGCTGTTCATCTGCAAGCTACGTATTAGTCAGAGTCAGCCCTTACAGAAACAATGACCAGAGAATGGTGTGGTGGGTTACAATTTCCAGTTACAGTTTTCCACTCTTACAAAATCTTTATCGCCTCGAACATGGTGAGTTTATTCTCTCTCAAATAAAAATAACGCATGTTAGTTGAAGCATCCTTTTAATGTTTTCTAGGCAACAGTGGCACAAGTAATCAAGGTCTTATACTCCTCACACCGATTTACTGTCTCCCGAATTTGCAGGAAGCCAAAATCGAGAGTCAAATGCAGGGAAAACATTTGGAGGACATGATGAAATAAATAACAGTTATCTATATTTTATATAAACATTCTTCTTTTCCCCCTCAGATAAGGGGTTGGCGAACTTTTCCCGTAAAGGGATGGATAGTAAATATTTTAGACTTTGCAGGCTATATAGTTTCCGTCACACCTATCGAATTCTGTTGCAACCACTCAATTCAGTCATTGTAGCTGGAAAGCAGCCATAGATGATTTATAAACAAATGGGAATGGCTGTGTTCCAATAAAACTTTATTTATATCCAGATAGTGGGCTGTATTTGGCCCACAGGCTACAGTTTGCTAACCTCAGCCTTAGATAATTATAGAAGCTGATAGTGATTTTTTAAAATTACATGTACATTCTAAACCCTTTCTTGGAATAGGTACTTTAATGTTTTTAAAAATTATTTTACATCATCTATGAATGTGGAATATTAGCAATCATTCCAATTTTCAGGGAAGAAAACCATACCTTATTCATCCTTGTGTCTCCTGCACCTTGCTCAGTGCATTGAATATATTAAATGCTCAGTTAATGTCCTGGATAAATTTCTGAGTTCACTGCATCTAGTCAACGCCCCTGTTTCAGAGGTGAGGAGGCTATGGCGCCTTTGAAGAAGCACTGTGTGGCTAGTAGGCGATGCTCAGAACTGCACAGTGAGAAGGCATGGTTCTAGTTCTGAATCTGGCCCTAACGCTGAATTGCTGTAAGTCCCTTTCCATCTCTGAACCCACTTTCATCATCTGTGAAACCAGGGAGTTGGATTGTAGCCCACTCTGTCGGTTCCCTAGCTGACTGCCATTCCCAACCTTCTTTTTCCTCGCTTATCTCCCCGACAGAGGCTGAAAATGCCAAATCCTCACTTACCCAGCCAACTTTGCCGTCAGAATTGGCCATATGAGTCATTTCTGGCCAATGAGATAGAAGGGGAGCCCTGGCTGGTGTGGCTCAGTTGAAAACCAGTGAGCAGTGTCACTTTATATTTGATGAAAAACAAATGGTTCAGTTCTAATTAGGGCAAACAGAACACTTCTGGTTTGGCTGAAGAAAAGTTGCTGTGACAACCTCAAAAACAACAAATATACTCAGATTATACCAGAAACATTTAGAAGCTACATGCTAATCAAAGTTTATTCAATTGCCCCCAATTTAGAATAAATGTTTTTCATTTAGGCATTTCTTTTTTTTTCTTTTCGCTATAAAGTCAAATCTACCCTTGTATAATATAAAATATTTGAGACCAGATATTTAGGGAAGATTCAGTTTATGTAGTGAATGGACCAAAGAGGATTTTAGAAAATGAGGAACAAATCTGAGAGCTAGAGGAAAAGTAATAAAAATGTGATAATCTGGGTCATTAATGGGACAGATGGCAACGTCAGGAAATTAGAATATAAAAATAGTATTAAGAATTGAGCTGTTGCTTACTATTGAATTAATGACAATATGGCATCTTGGAATCATTTTGCATTTTTTAATTATAAGAAGTTTATGAAATAGAAACCAAAAGATATAAAAACTGAGAAAAAATAAGGTAACAAGTTCATGATGTAAGTAGGAGTGACAAGGTAAACGTTTGCTCTTTCTAAAGAGTAAATTATTATCCTGGATGGGTAGCTCCATTGCTTGGGTGCATTGTCCTGTCCCATACACCAAACAGGTTGCAGGTTCCATCCCTGGTCAGGGCACACACCTCAGTTGCGGGGTGCGGGGGTGGGGCGGGGGGACGGTGCACGTATGGGAGGCAACCAGTTGATGTTTCTCATTGATACTTCTCTCTCTCTCTCTCTCTCTCTCTCTCTCTCCCTCCCCTGTCTTTCTCAAATCAATAAACATATCGTTGGGTGAAGATTAAAATTTTTTTAATAAAAAAGGAATAAATTATTTAGAAAAAAATATTTTTTATTTTAGTACAGAATAATTTCCTTGGTGAAGAAAATATTCTAAGTAGTCTATCTTTCAAAATGACTCAATTTTATGATTATAATAATAAATTGTCATACTTTTAATATCTTGATTTTGTATTTTATATTTACTATATACCAAAAATATTATTTTGGATATTCCTCTCTCATATCGCTTATATTATTATAGCATGTCTCACTTTGAAATCATGTAATTAACCAAAAGTTATGATGCCCTGGCCAGTAGCTCAGTTGGTTAGAGCATCATCCCAATACACCAAGGTTGCAGGTTCAATCCCTGATCAGGACACATACAAGAATCAACCAATGAATGCATAAATAAGTGAAGCAACAAGTTGATATTTTTTTCCTCTCTCTCTCAAATCAATAAATAAAAAAAAATTTAAGTTATGATGAACTAACATTTTCATTGCCACTGATATTTACTTTTTTTAAAGGTTTTATTTTATTTTTAGAGAGAGGAGAAGGGAAGGAGAAAGAGAGGGAGAAAGAGAGGGAGAGAAGCTTCAATGTGTGGTTGCCTCTCACACACCCCACACTGGGGACCTGGCCCACAACCCAGGCATGTGCCCTGACTGGGAATCGAACTTGCGACCCATTGGTTCACAGGCCGACGTTCACTCCACTGAGCTATGCCAGCCAGGGCTGAAATTTACTTTTATACTTATTGGTCCCTGGACTTATATAGCAGCATTCTATTTCAAAATTCATAATATGACTTTAAAATAATTTAAACTCTAAAATCATTAAAATATTCTCTCCATGTTATTTATCAAAATTCAAGGGTAGTTTTTAAATTATTGGCTTATAAACTTTAACAGTACTAAAGGAATACTGTTTAAGCTATCTAAATTTTAATCCAGATAATGTTATGCTCTACAGGTAAGATTCCAAGTGCCTGCAAATTTATTTTTATTCTATTGCATATATGTAGTAGAATACAAAAATGGCCACAATATTTTGCGGCTCTTCTCACCAAGAAGTGAAGTTTCTTTCCTCACCGCTTGAATTTGGGCTGACCAAGTGACCTGCTGCATTGAATAAATGCAGCATAAGAGATGTGCAAAGTTCTGAGCCTAGGATTGAAAAGGCCTTCCAAATTTTGCTTTCTTATGGCTCTTGGAACACTTTCACCTCCATGTGATCAAGTCACAGCTGGTCTGCTAGAAAATAAGAGGCAAAATGGAGCAGAGATAAGTTGTCCTAGCTGAGGCCCCCAAAACCAAATAGCTCTCAGCAACCCAGCCAAGAACTTCCCTACTGAGCCCAGTCCAAATTGCTTACGCATAGAATCCTACACTAAAGGAATGATTGTTCTTTTAAGCCAGTAAATCCTGGGGTAGTTTGTTACACAGCAATAGCTAACTGACACAATCTGCTTCTAAGGGACTAAACTACAACACATTAGTTCATTTTTCCACTTTCATATTTCCATTTCTGCATGTTTATTTTTTTATAATTTGGGGAGCTTTAAAGATCATGAAAATGATTCTGAAAAATCAGTCGCTTTAATTATAGTTGGGTATGACAAAAATAGATTGTGTGTTAGAGTTTGAGGAAGATCAATAACAACTTCCGTCCCTTCAATCTCCCAGTCAAGCTTAAAACCAAGTAAGTGACTGACCCCAGAGTAAAAGAAAAGGAGAATAAACTCTCACTCTAATGGAGGAAATGGCCTAGATTTTGAACCTGATGCTACTGAGCTACAGACTGAGAATTACACCTCACCCAGAACCCCTGGCTGGATTGAAAGGCTCTAGGGAATGCAGAGCGGGAAGGTAACCGCTGTGAAATATAAAGCAGGGAGGAGCAGAGTAGAGCGGACGCCCTCTGTAGGAAGGAAGTGACTGAGGACAGGGAGACAAAATTATGCCAAGATGAGCAAGTTCCTTCTCCCAGACTTACCAACCCTCAGCACAAGGAACAGAGAAAGGCCAGGAATATTGCTTTAACGGGCTGTTTCTCCAAATGTAAAGCTACATCAGGAGCATTGAATAAGCACCCCTGCCTAACACTCTCATGAACTGAAAATGATACGGGTAACCCGAACATCACCCAGAAGTCAGTAGATTTAAAATTAGAAATGTACCATTTTGAGTAAAGGCAAAAAACGTTTTTATATGTAATTACAAAAAAATAATAATAGTAATGATAATAGCTAATAGTTTTTGAGCATTTATTATGGGCAAGCTGTATTTCTTTTTCTTTAATTTCCTTTTTATTAAATTTATTGGGGTGACAGTGGTTAACAAAATTATACGGGTTTCGCCCTGATCGGTGTGGCTCTGTTGGGCATCATCCCCCAAAGCGAGGGGTCGCTGGTTTGATTCCCAGTGGGGCACATTCCTGGATATGGGTTTGGTCCCCGGTTGGCACACGTACAAGTGGCAACTGGTTAATGTTTCTCTGCCTTTCTCCCCCCTCCCCTCTCTCTAAAAATAAAATAATAAAATCTTTTTAAAAATTATACAGGTTTCAGGTACACAGTTCTACAACATATTATCTGTGCACTGTATTGCGTGTTTACCTCCTTGGCCGAGCAGTACTTCAGTGAAGCTATTTTGTTTTGTCCTCATACATCCTATGTTATAGATATTCTTGTTATCCCCTCTCATAGATAGGACAGCCTGAGTAACTGACCCCGCAATAAACAAGATGGGATAAAGCTGGAATCTTTTCTGAATTGTTTCCATCCAAGAGTAAAAAGTATATTTTGACAGACATAACAAGAGTTGGCAAGGATGTGGAGAATTTGGAAGCCTTATGTATTTCTGATGGGAATATAAAATGTTGCGATTTCACAGGCCCTGGGTGGTGTGGGTCAGTGGATTGAGTGCTGGCCTGTGAACCAAAGGATCACCAGTTTGATTCCTAGTCAGGGCACATGCCTGGGTTGCAGGCCAGGTCCCCAGTAGGGGGCGCGTGAGAGGCAACCACACGTTCATGTTTCTCTCCCTCTCTTTCTCCCTCCCATCCCCTCTCTCTAAAAATAAATAAATACTTTCTTTAAAAAAGAATAAATATATAGTTTTTAATAAATAAATTCCGTTTTTTGGGTCCCCCTTCATAGTCAAATAACAATTGGCCCTTCATATCCAGGGATCCAGAGATTCCACATCTGTGGATTCAACCAACCATGAATCAAAAAAATTCTAGGAAAAATGTTATGTTGTTGCTGGCTTGTAATATGTATTTAGGCCCATGAAGGTTGCGTCTATACCGACCATTTACAGGCTTATTTTTCTTGTCATTTTTCCCCAAACAATATAGTATCACAACTGCTTATATAGTATTTACATTCTATTAGGTTTTATAAGTAATGTGGAAAATATTTACAGTATACAAAAAGGTATGTGTTAAGTTATATGAAAATACTATTTTATTTTATATAAGGGACCTAAGCGTCGGCGGGCTTCGGTATCCACAGGGGGTCCTGGAACCAAGCGCTGGCAGATACCTAGGGATGACCATGTGATGAGTGCACGGCTCCGTAAATACCAATTAGGTCAAGTTGGCTGGTACCGCTGTACAAATTATCATTGTATATACTCAGTGTTTTTGTCTAGTTGTTCTATCAATTGCTGAGAGGAGTGTTAAAATCTCCAACTGTGACTATGCCATTGTCTGTTTCTCACTCTCATTCTGTCAATTTTGGCTTCATGTTTTGTGTAGCCATCATTAGGCACATACACATTTATGATTGTTCTGTCTTTCCGGTAAACTTTCTCTTTATTATTATGAAAATAGCCCTGTCTCTGGAAATATTCTTTGTAATGAAGTCCATTTTATCCAAACTTTTTATACTTAATGTTTACATGGGATATTTTCTGTTCATTTATTTTCAACCTGAATGTTTTTTATTTAAAGTACATTTCTAAGAAAGAGCATAAAAAATGTTATGATTTCATTTCCTTCAGATATAAACTCAGAAGTGGAATTGCTGGATCCTGGTAGTTCTTTTTTTTTTTTTTTTTAATTCTCACATGAGGATTTGTTTATTGATTTAAGAGAGAGAGAGCGCGAGAGATTTGTCATTCCACTGATTTACACACTCATTTGTTGTTTCTTGTATGTGCCCTGACTGGGGATCAAACCTACAACCTTGGCATATTGTGATGATGCCCTAACCAACTGAGCTATCTGGCCGGTGCCTTATTTTTCATTGTTTTGAGGAACCTCTATACTGCTTTCCACAGTGGCTTCACCGATTTGCATTCCCACGAACAGTGGACGAGGGTTCCCTTTTCTCCACATCTTCATCAACACTTATCTCTTATCTTTTTTATCACAGCCATTCTAACAGGTGTGAGGTGAGATAGCTCATTGAGATTTTGATGTACATTTCACTAATGATTAGCGATATTGAGCAACTTCTCCAGCATCTGTTGGCCATTAGTATGTCTTTGTTGAAAAAATTTCTATTCAGATTCTTGGCCCAGCTTTTAATCGGGTTGTTTGGTGGGGGATGTTTGTTTCTGTTTTCGCTTTTGAGTTATATGAGTTTCTTAAATTTTTTGGATATTAACCGTTATTGAATATGTGGTATGCAAGTATGTTCTCCCCTTCCATATGTTGCCTTTTCATTTTGTTGATGGTTTTCTTTGCTGTGGAGAAGCTTTTAAGCTTGATGTCATCCCACTTATTAATTTTGCTTTTGTTGCTTTCGGGTTATATTACATATTATAGACTACAAATTGGAAAAGAAATTGTTTCTGACCATTCTGAAAAGCATAATAGTTAACAATTTCTTCTCTTTACAAGTTCAGTTTGGTCAAAAAATAAAAATTAATAATGACTCCTAATGATCAAATCTTATATCTGTAACATTATCAATATTTTATTTGAGCACAACTATTTTTCTCCTTCTTTACCATTTTTGTCTTTAAATCCTTCTAATTAAAGTTGTTCTTCTGAGACAACTGTAGATTCACATGCAGTTGCAAGAAATAATACAGAAGGAGACTGAGTAGCCTTTTCCCAGTTTCTTCCCCTCTTGTAAAACTCTAGTTTGTCCATGTATGTCATACTTGTGTCACACAGCTACAGTCAAAATACAGAACATTCCCAGCATCACAGGGATCCCTTTTATAACCATACCTACTCCCTCCCAAGGCTCACCCCTCCTTAACACACAGCTGTGAGTACTATTTTAAATGTATCAATGCATATATATTTAATGAAACCAGTATCTTTTCAAATGTGTGGTCCTGCCATAAAAGAAGTAAAGGATTCTTTTCTTTTCCTCCTTTAACATTAGTGAGTAAACTGATTAGAAAGTCAAATTCTTCTTGATAAGGTCATATAAATGTCAAACATTCATGACCTTCTATAGCAACAGCTAGTGAGTCTTACTGCTTTATTTTTTTTAAAAACTTTTTTATTTTGGAATAATTTCATAAATTTTTTAAAATCCTCACCCAAGGATATTTAAAAAAAGATTTATTTAGTTTTAGAGAGAAAGGAAGGAAGGGAGACAGAGAGGAAGAGAAACATCAATCGGTTGCCTCTCACAAACCTCCTACTGGGGACCTGGCCCACAACCCAGGCATGTGCTCTGACTGGGAATTGAACCAGTGACCTTTAGGTTCACACAGGCCAGTGTTCAACCCACTGAGCCACACCAGCCAGGGCTGTTTTTTTTTTTTAATTGAGTTTTCGAGACACAGAGAGAGAGAGAGGGAAACATCAATGCGAGAGAAAAACATTGACCATTTGCCTCCTATACTCACCCCTACCAGGGATCAAACCCGTAGCCTAGGTAGGTAACTGGGATCGAACTGCCATCTTTTGGTGTACGGGGACGATGCTCCAACCAACTGAGCCGCCCGGCCAGGGCTGGAATAATTTTAGATTTACAGAAAAGTTGTAAAGATAGTATGGAGTTCCCAAATACCTTTCACCTGGCTTCCCGTAATGTTTTCTCCCCCTCCTTCGGAAAAAGCTATAAAATTTACTGAGACGATTTTAATAGTCAAATATCCAACATACGAACAGCCTGCATGTTTTCAGCTCATCTTCCTTTAAACCTGTGGTTGCCCTTCTCCTGCAAGATAAAACATAACAGTTGGGAACATTACTTAGCAGAATTTGATTTAGATTTCATTAAAGCCATACAAAGGACACCGCAGTGTTGGTTTTGTAAGACAGACTTCCAAGCATCTATCTTACCAATGTTTGTTTCAATTACTCCTTACATTCAGTATTATTCTGTATTAGTTTCAGATGTATGGCTTCCTCTGATGTTAACATCTTACATAGCTAAAATACATTTGTCAAAACTAAGAAATGAACATTGGTACAGTATTATTTACTGAACTCCAGACTTCATTTGGAGTCCACTAGCTTTTTTCACTAATTTCCTTTTTCTGTTCCAGAATTCAATCGAGGATACCACAGTGTATTTAATTGTGGCATTATTTTAATTATAAGAATTCATCCAGTGTACTTGACAACAAAAAATTCATATAGCAATTCCATTCTGATCCTAAAATACTTGCATGTTGAGGTGATATCCAAATGTAGCCATTTAGTAAATAATATTGGATAACATTTTCCCAGGAAAATCTGCCCCAGTACCCAGAGAAAATATTGAACCAATAAATGGAGGGGCCATTAGGTTTTTCAAAACTGCTTAGGGAATTGCATTCATATTGTTTTATGGTTATTTGCTTGAGAGAGACTTAGAACTGGGATATTTTTAAAAGAAAAGTTGAAGGTTCACAAAAACAAGTGCCTTTGTCCTGCAGCTTATTCCCACTTTCCGGGTGGTGGAAATATAATATGATAATTATTTTAGTAGACATCCTCCTTCAAACGTATTCATTATTCATTTAATTCAACATCCTTTTATCAGGCATTTCTTGAATGCCTATATTATGCTGTGGGGGAGGAAGAAACGTCCCTCTTCCCTCCTATATTCTACCAGGCAGTCTAATAATGAAATCTACATGAAACAGATTAACAAGAGAAAAGAACCAAATTTAATTACTTACATATATATAGTAACCCCACATACATGAGAGGTTCAGAGACAGAAGGTTAAAATGAGGTATGTATTCTGAGCTAAGGATGAGGTGAGGCACCTTGGGGCTTCAGAGGGGAGAAAGGTCATTCTCAGGACGAGAAGAAGAGCAGGCAGATGTTCAGTAATTAGAAGTTTGCCCTTTTCTATACACAGGGCATAAAAAATTGTCTCTGGTGATAACTCTTATTTTATGGGCAAGGGCCCTAATTTAAAGTCTTCTAGATGGTCAAAGGGTGGCAGAAGACATTTCTCTTGAGCCCACGGGGCCTCGGTTGCCTTTCACTCAAAATAATCCACATGCCACAGCTTGGGGTGACTCACTGTAAACCCTTACGATGCCAAGCACTGTTTTAAACCCTTAGGACTCAAAGGTGTGGTGTGGACATCCTGATTCTGACTCTCCCCTCACAGATCCCACCAACTGTCCTAATCACTCTAGTTTATCGGTCCTATTGCCTCTGCAGATAGATGCCTGTCACACTGAAATATTAAACATTCACTCTCCTCCAACGAGACTATGCTCATGACTAAATCCCCCTTTTCAAATAAGCAGTGGTGTCCTTAGCTACTATGTGAAGGGTTTTATAGCTCACCCTGGCTTATTTAGGGAGAAGAAGAGCACTTCCAGGGTGAGTATGACTTGGAAAGGGATTCCTTATATTCTATGTTTGTATGTTTGTTTTTCTGAATCCCACCATCAAATGTCCTCTAGGCCAGGGGTCCCCAACCTCTGGGCAATGAACCTGTACTGGAGGTGAGCTCGGATATAATGCGCTTGAATCGTCTGGAAACCATCCCCCCAACTCGCACCCACCCCAGGTGTGTGGAAAAAGTATTTTCCACGAAACTGGCCTCTGGTGCCAAAAATGTTGGGGACTGCTGCTCTAGGCTACAGCAATGTATGAATTTTAAAAAAAAATTTATTGACTGATTTAATACGGGGGAGCTTGGGTGGGGGGGAGAGAGAGAGAGAGAGAGAAGGGAAGGAAACGTGGAAACATCCATGTGAGACAGAAACATGGATCGGTTGTCTTCCATACCCACCGAGATGAGGGATAGGTCTGTGCCCTGACCGGGGATCAAACCCACACCCTTTGGTGTGCTGGATGATGCTCCAAACAACTGACCAACCCTGCCAGGGCCATATGATTTCTTTATATAAAGTTTAAAGTAGGCAGAACTGATCTATAATGATAAATTAAAATAATGGTTATCCTTTGGGGAGAACTAACAAGCCTTCTTTCTATGAGCTGGTAATGTTTCGTGTCTTGAGGCCGGTACTCTACCTATTGTAAAAATTTTCAAGCTGTGTGCTTAATATTGATGTACTTTTATATACCATCAATAACTTATATAATGAAAAACTCTTATTATTCTCTCTCAATAAAATAATTCTTTCTTTGCTATCTGTGATATTATGATTGATAATGAGAAATATAAATTTGGTCTTTGTCACTCCCCTGGCACAGAGCTCCTAAAACCCTGGGAATTTCTTGAATAATGAAAAGTGATAAAGGTGTCTTTGTTATGTTAATGAGGTGACTTTGGGAAGCCCCTAGGTCACCAATGATGGGGGCTGGTTGCCAGGGGAACCAACCACGTGATTAGAAGGTTAGAATGTTCAGTCCCACCCCCTGGCCTCCAGGGAGGGAAGAAGGGGGGCTGGAGATTGAGTTTAATCAGTTGTGCCCGTGTAATGAGGACGCCATAAAAACCCAGAAGGATGGGGTTTGGAGTTGGTGAACACGTGGAGATTCGGGGAGAGGACGTAGAAGCTTCATATTCTTGTGCGTCTCTTCCATTTGGCTGTTCCTGAGTTAATCCTTTTGTAAACCACCAATGATCTAGTAAGTAAACTGTTTCTTTGAGTTCTGTGGCTGCGCTAGTGAAGTAATCAAAGCTGAAGCAATGGGGGATATGCATTAAGTTTTTCTTTTGCTCTAAGTTGCTTCTGATCAGTGTGTGAACCAGGGGATGGAATTAGGTGGTAGAAAGATGTTGCTTAAATCTACCTACCAGATGATTCAAGTCCCAGGTCCAAGTCAGTGAAAATGCCAAGTTACATTTTTTTCCTTTTATATTTTGAGTTTTGCTTTTTAAAAATATCCTCACCCGAGGGTATGTTTATTGATTTTAGGGATGGAGGGGGAGATAAAGAGAAAGAAAGGGAAACAAAGAGAAAGAGAAAAGAAGAGAAACATTGATGCGAGAGAGAAACATTGATCGTGGTTGCCTCCCACAGGCACCCCGACCAGGACTGAACCTGCAACCTTTCGGTATAAGGGAGATGCTCTAACCAACTGAGCCACGTGCCCAGGACTACAATTTTTTTTTTAAATAATAGAGGAAACCTAAAATGTTCCATGGGGCAAGTCTGCCCATCATCCAACCGTAATGTATTTATAGCAGTTCCAATAAGTGGCTATCAGAAAACAAGCCAGAATTCTGAAGCTAAAATTTAAAAATAAGTGTGGGTGGAGAAGGAGGTGAAGGAGAGCGCTCTTTTCATTTGACTTCCTGATGCCAAAAACAGGGGCACAAAATTTGTCAGAGTTGAAAAAGAGAGTTAATGATGTAAGGGTACTTCAGGCCAAATACACACACACACACACACACACACACACACATTTATTTAAAAGATTATGTATTTTCAAAGAAAGGGGAAGGGAAGGAGAAAGAGAGAAACATGGATGAGAAAGAGAGAAAGAGAAACATCAATCGGCTGTCTCTTGTACGCCCCCAACTGGGGACCCGGCCCGCAATCCAGGCATGTGCCCCGACAAGGAATTGAGCCAGTGACCTTTCGATCCGCAGGCCGGCACTCAGTACACTAAGCTACACCATTCAGGGCAGGCCAAATATATTATGATGAATATGTGATTCAGCCAAATCTATGAGTCACTTCCAACGAGGACACATCTAAAAGTCTCCCAGGGAAAGACCCTCAACTCAGCTCCCATGGGATTGGCAGTCAAATTGTCAAGACAAGTCATTGCTTCAGGTATTTCAGGATCTCAGGTATTTCACTGAAGAAAGTGGGCTGTCAGGAGGGCAAAATCCTAGTAGTGCTCAGACACTTTAAGCAGGCTAGTCTACTCCAGTGATTCTAACCCTTGGTTGAATTAGAATTACTTAGAGAGGTTTGTTAAAATATTGATTCCTGGGTCCCGCCATCCATAAATTCTGATTCAGGCAGACTGAGCAAGAGCTAACACTGCAGAACATCCCTGTGCTTTAGAAGGTTGGGGAATAAATAGTTATCCATTTGGTTTCAAAAGATAGCCGTGGCTGGTGTGGCTCAGTGGAGCGATCATGGGCTTGTGAACCGAAAGGTCGCTGGTTCGATTCCCAGTCAGGGCACGTGCCTGGGTGGGGGGCCAGGTCCCCTGTTGGGGGGCCTTGTGAGAGGCAACTGAAATCTCTCACACACTGATGTTTCTCTCCCTCTCTTTCCCCCTCCCTTCCCCTCTCTCTAAAAGTAAACAAATATAATCTTAAAAAAAAAAAAAAAGACAACGAATGGGCCCTGGCCAGGTGCCCAGTTGTTTGGGGCATCCTGTACAGGCTGTGGGCTCAGACCCTGGTCTGCGTGCATATGGGAGGCAACCGATCGATGTTTCTCTCTCTTTCCCTCTCTAAAATCGATAAACATATCCTCAGATGAGAATTTAAAAAATGTTTAATGAAAGGAATAAGATAACAATCCATTCATCACCTGAAATTCCTGAACTCCAGCAACCTTAGGGGGGGACTTGATTCAGGTATCACGTGCCAGGCAAGCATCCTCAAAGACTAAAAACCAAGGATCAAGGTTGTCTGCTCAAAGCTGGGATACAAAACTTAACCTCTGTAGAGATAGGCCAGTTCTACCCCATTGCTGGAAATGAGACATGGTCCGCAAGAGACCTAGAGACCAGAAACGGAGACAGCAGGTGCTTTTGTCAAAATACCCACTTGGGAGAATTACATCGAACTCGGGAATATAAAAAAGCAGCCCCTTGGAGGGCCCTAACTTCTGTCAAAACATAACCAATTATCCTTCTGTAAGTGATCATAATCCTTTTAGGCTTGGGTTTTACAACAATAGACTGTTAACCTATTTTTTTGTATGTGACACAATTCAACCCCCCCCCCCAATTAGATACATTTATGTCATAACATTCAAGATACACAAACGTACACTCACACACTTTTATACCTACAACACATGCTGCTTCACTTATTTTATTTTAGCTCCCTGGGAACAGAGTATGTGGAAGAATTAATTTCCAATTGACGAGTAAGGCATGGTCTGTAAGAATCTTTATCAGGGTACACACCGTGGTTCCGGGAAAAGCGGACATCTAAGCAGACAGGGTCCATCTTTCTTGTGTCCTATATTTTTCTATGAATGGACAAAGATTGATATCCCCAGCAGAACAAGTACATGCAATTTTTATTGAGGTATAATTGACATAGAACGTATCAGCTTCTGGTATACAACATAATGATTCTGTATTTGTACTGTAAAATGATCACCACAATAAGTGTGTCGCCATATGTAGTTACAGAATTTTTTTTCTTGTGATAAGAATTGTTAAGATCTATCAGCAACTTTCACATACACAGTACAATGTTAACCATAGTCACCATGCTGGACCTTCCGTCCCCATGTCTTTATTTCATATCTGTTTATAACCGGAAGCTCGTACATTTGATTGCCTTCACCCATGTGGCCTACCTCTCCTCCCCCCACCCCCGCCCACGTGAGATCGTACAGTATTTGTCTTTCTGTCTGACTTATTTCACTTAGCATAATGTCCTTAAGGTCCATCCACACTGTCACAAATGGCAGGATTGTAGTATTTTTTTTATGCTTGAATAACTTTCCGTTGCATATATATATATATATATATTTTTTTTTTTTTTTTTGAGTAATGGAAAGTTTACTGGTCGAGAAGGCCTAGCTCCAGAAGATGGGAGAACCAAATCTCACATCCATCTTAAGAGCTCAAAATTCAGGCGACTTACATATAAAGGGAAGGGAGGATGAGTAGGGGGAAAGAGGAGGGCAGGGACCGCGGAGAGGTTGGCTACAAAGGGGTCCAAGGAAAAGCGGCAACATTTCTAATGGTCAACCCCCCCCCACCCTCCGCCAGCCCCACGCCCCTTCCCCATCTGAATCTAGTTCTGGAGTCCTTACTTTGCATATTTCCCTACCTCTTCCCCACCTAGGGTCTGCTAAAACCTAAGCAGAATTTCGGTAGTTAATTAGCATATCTATAGCAGGAGCTGGTAGCCTAAAGGCTGTGGGAGAAAGGAAGCTTTTCATTCTTACGTTGGGACTTCATCCCGAGGGCCAAGAGGAATAATTGACTTGAGAGAGCCCTCCAGTGGCCAGGCACTGAAACTGGAGGTAGGGGGCCAGTAAGGGGTTGAGGGGAGTGGTCCCAACAGGTCGTAGTAACCCTTCCCCGCCTTGCCCCTGCAGGCCTAGGGACCGACAGGGCCCCCACCGATGCTAGCCAGCCCCCAGTGGCTGCACCAAGCCTACGGGGCCGCCTGAACCTAACCTACAGCTCTGTAACCGGCCCCTTTATTGAACTCTCCTCAAATACCCATCTTAGTAAGAGTGAATATTTTGGGCTGGGACCTTTACATACAGCCTGGGTCTAAGCTGTAGACAGAAATTCTGCATGGGCTGGCCAGCCCGAGCAACACCCAGCGATGCCCAGAAAACCCAGTGCAAGGGAAGGTGTGGGTAGCAGGGCCAGGCATGGTGAGTGCCAACACAGAACACTACCATAGAATGGCAGGGCCCTCGCCATCCCTCTCTGTCCAGCAGCCTGAGGGCAGAAATGCCACATACTCACTTTGCAAGGGCTAGAGCCCAGCTAATTAGATGCACCCTCCCTGGAGGGTGCTGGGGGCTGGTGACCAGCAGACAGACAACGGAGGCTGCGTTGGTGGCGGCCGGCCAGCGGCGTGTGGTATCTGGGCCAATGTGAAGGCTGTACACTACAGTTTCTTTACCCATTTATCAGTTGATGAACACTTGGGTTGTTTCCATACCTTGGCTATTGTAAACGATGCTGCAGTGAACATGGGGGTGCTGCAGGTGTCTCTTCAAATTAATGTTTCTATTTGATAATAGCCATTCTAACAGGTATGAGGTGATGGCTCGTTGTGATTGTATTTTCTTAATGACTAACGTTGAGTGTCTTTTTATGTGCCTGTCGGCCATCTCTATGTCTTTGGAAATATGTCTATTCAGATTTACCTGTTGTTTTTTTTTTAAGATTTTATTTATTTATTTTTAGCCAGAGGGGAAGAGAGGGGGGAAATAAAGGAACAGATACACCAGTGTGTGAGAGACACAGATCAGTTGCCTCTCACAGGCCTGCAGCTCGCCCACAAGTGGGGACCTGGCCTGCAACCCAGGCGTGCGCCCTGACTGGGAGTCAAATTGCCAACATTTCGGTTCGCAGGCCAGTGCTCGGTCCACTGAGCCACATCGTCTAGGGTCAGATCTACCTGTATTTTAATTGAATTGCTTTTTCGCTGTTGAATTGTAGGAGGTTTTTAAAATACATACTTTGGATGTTAACTCCTTGTCAGATACACGATTTCCAAACATTTTCTCCCATTTCATAGGTTGCCTTTTATCTTGTTGATAGTTTCCTTCTCTGTGTACTTTAGTTTGACGTGGTCCCACTTGTTTATTTTTGCTTTTGGTATCAAATACAAACAATCATCTTCAAGACCAAAGTCAGGGTGATATTACTGCCTAAGTTTCCTTCAAGGAGTTTTATGGTTTCGTGTCCTCTGTTCAAGTTTTTAATCCATTTAGAGTTAATTTTTGTGTATGATGTAAGGAAGTGGTTCAGTTTTTATTCTTCTGCATGTGGTTGTTCAGTTTCCCCAAAACAGTTACTGGAGTGACTGTTCTTTCTCCATTGTATACTCTTGGTTCCTTTGTCATAAATTAATTGATCATGTAGGTGTAGGTTTATTTCTGGGCTCTCTATGCTGCCTCATTGATTTCTTTGTTTCTTTTTATGCCAGTACTATACTGTTTTGATTACCATAGCTTTGCAATATAGTTTGAAATCAGGCTGTGACAAAGATTCATACCCTCAACAGCACAAGTAGATGCAAATTTTAACAACATAGTTCTATTTGTTTCAAAGTAAATAGGTTTTTAAAATTTTTTTAAATTTATTTTCTTTTACTTAACTCATTGAAATATACTTGACATATGACATTGTATAAATTTAAGGTGTACAGCAAGTTTATTTGATACATACAGAGTGGGGTGAAAATAGGTTTACAGTTGTGAGTATGCAAAACAGTTCATTCTTATATTATTATTTATTGATTATTGTATTACTTTCCATGCAAGCACTTGTAATCCTCCCCAGCCCCGTGCACAGTGATATGATTGCCACTGCAGCCATAACTAAGACTTGTGTCATGTTACATAAGTATTCTTTTTAGTAGTTAGATTAATGCCATAATTTTTTTAAAACTTCGTAACTAAGAAAAAAAGTAATGAAATGGTTACCTTTGGTATGTTGTTGAGGAAATCTCTATAATTAGCTTTAAAAATCAAAGTGGAGCCTTGACTGGTGGGGCTCAGTGGATTGGGTGTCATCCCGCAAACCAAAATGTTGCCGGTTCAATTGCTGGTTGGAGCATGTGTCAGGGTTGCGGCCAGGTCCCTGGTTGGAGTACGTGCAAGAGGCAACCAATTGACGTGTCTTTTGCACATTGAAGTTTTCTCCCTCTCTTTTTCCCTCCCTTTCCCTCTCTCTAAAATTAAGTAAATAAAATCTTTTAAAAAATCAGAGTGGGAATGAGATAATTTCATTGTATTAATATGAGGTTCACTTCAGTTTAATTTAGGTTTTTAAAAGTCAGCATTACAGAACTCTCTTTCATAAATGAGGGTTTGTACCAACATTGTGAAAACTAGAAGATCCAGTGTGGATGCAGCATTTAATTATTCACTTTGGAGAGCAGGGTTATGGTTTGGGTGCTGAAGACAATTTGATGGTTTGTTCTTTTTTTAATGGTATAGCATGTTGTGGGTCCTATTGCAGTTGCCTGTTGGCATGTCTGTATTCTCGATTCATTTAAAAAAATTTTTTTTTCAATTACAGTTGACCTAAAATATCATTAGTTTCAGATGCACGACGACACAGTGATTAGATATTTACTGGTAGATAACTTACAAAGGGATCGTCCTAAGTCTAGTACCCACCTGACTCCATACACAGTTATTGCAATGACAATTTGATGTCTTTACAAACCATTGATATGATTTTCAAAACTTTTTTTACTTTGAAATAATTATGAACTCATAGGTAGTAGCAAAATAATTCTAAGTCCCACGAACCCTTCACCCAGCTTCCCCACAATGGTGACATATGATATAACTGTAGTGTGATATCATGACATCATTTTATATTAATAATGGTTTTGAGTTAATATTTACAGCATAGAAAAAAAAGCAGATGGCCAAAATAATTTGCTCTCAGATGTAATTTCATCTGGCTATACTGAAGATTGCATAGAAAAGGATGGTGGCATGCTCTTTTAAGATAAATAACCTTTAATCATGTATAAGAGGTGGTAATTCTTGTATGTACACACGAGAATGCTTCAGTGGTTAGAGCATGTTATGTTTAAGCTTGATCTGCTCGAAATTTAATATAGTACATAATGGTTAGCTGATCAACCTTTGATTCTTCCCAAATTCATGCATCCTCTAAATTTTAGTTGAATGTCTTCTATATTCAGGTTCCTATAATTAATAGGACAATTCTTGAGTCACATCATAAGACACTTAATTTTGTAGAATAAATTGTGCTATTCTAAGAGATAATGGCAGTTTAAAAACCTAATGGTACTCCTACACATTAATATCTCAATATAAATAATTATTACATTCACTCCTTACGCTCTGCTTAATTGAAGTATATGTAAATATATCACCAAAGCAGCCCATCCGTGTGGATGGATAAGCAGAGCTAAGATTTCCTGTATCTTTAGGTTTATAGTATGTTCTGTAGGCATCTTAAGCATGCTTTCCAGGCATGCTGAGACCTCAATGCCGTGGACTAGCAAAGTGGAAGAGAAGCTGAGAACCGTCAAGGCCAAGACGAAAGGAGCTCATTTGACCACGCGCCTGGTCCTGGGGAAGCATATTTTGCATTTTTAAAACAGAACATTTTCCATAACTAAATATTTAAACACGTTGGTATGATCTGTGCATCTGGTTTTCAAGGGGAGGAAGAAAAACAGAACATTTTGCAGGAAAAATCCCCCATTCAGAGCAGATCATTTGCTTTACCTTTTAATATGCAAAACAAAGTTGGGGAGGGAGGGAGAGATACATGATTGGTTGCCTCTCACGCGCCCCCCATCTGGGGACCTGGGGCACAACCCAGGCATGTGCCCTGACTGGGGATCAAACTGGCAGCCTTTCCGGTCGCAGGCCTCGCAGGCTGGAGCTCAGTCCACTGAGTCACACCATCGGAGGGCTCCAACAGTATTCTGTAAGAGATAATCCTCATTGGGGGGTTCGCACTGAGCTGATTTTGGCATTTTGGGAACAGTGGGGCACCGACTCATCCGGCTGGGACTTGGGACGTAGTCTGGATCAAGGAAGAAATATATTGGAGAGTCCTGGTGCATGTTAGCGTATGAAAGGCTCTGAGAAGGCCTGCGGCAGAGAGGCCAGCCCTCTTCCTTTCCCAAGAGTGCACAGTAGTCAGGGTGGGGCCCAAGCAGGTTTATAGCTGTGACTACGCAAAACACAGAGTTTATTCTTGTATTACTATTTATTAATCATTGTATTATTTTCCATACAAACAGTTGTAAACCTACTTTTGCCACTGTAGTGGCACAGTCGTGGTATCTGGGAAGCGGAAATAGGGCTGCAAAGGACCTTTACGTGCCACTTTCTTCCCTTCTGAATAAGTAAAACTTGATACCATGGTGAGAAATGAATCACCTTTTGTAAAAATAAAACTTTCCTTCTATCTCGGGTTCAAATAAGAATTTTAGGTGTTAGATCCCAGGGAGGGAAGAGGCCCATGTGATATTTACAACAGAGGGACAATACCAGTGTTTCTCAAAGTGGGATCTTTGGACTCCCTATATCAGAATCGCTGGAAGGAAGAGCTGCTTATTAAAGTCAAGATTCTGGGCCCCTCGTGTGATCTACTGAATCATAAGTCCTCAGGGTGGGGGCTGATTACTTGCATTTTAAAAACGGAGGCCCCATTTTTCATTGTAAAGTAGATATAACAAAAATTGCCACGTTAACCATTTTTCAGTGTATGATTCACCGGCATTCATTATATTCACGGTGTTGTGCAACCATCCACACCCTGTTTCCGAAACTTTTTCATCGCTCCAGAGAGGAACTCTGGGATCACTAAGCACTGGCTCGCATTTCCTCCTTCCTCTGGTAACCTCTAACCTACTTTCTCTCACCATTAACTTGCCTTTTCTAGAGATTTCACGTAAGCGGAAGCATACAGTATTTGTTCTTTTGCGTTTGGCTTATTTCGCTTAGCATGATGTTTTCAAGGTTTATCAAGGCTGTAGCGTATGTCAGAACGTTATTCCTTTTTAAAAAAAAAACGGAATAATCCATTGTATGTACATACCAAGTTTTATTTATCTACTCCTCTGCTGCTGGACACTTGTTTCCACCTTTTGGCCATTGTGAGTAATGCTGTGATGAACACCGATGGCCAAGTGTCTGTCTGAGTCCATTTTCAGTCCTTCCGGGCGTACACTCGGGAGCAGAGTAGCTGGGTCGTAGGGTAAAATCTTGTTAAGACTTTGAGGAGCCGCCAAACTTTTCCATAGCAGCTGCACCATTTAACATTCCCACCAGCAAAGTACAAGTGTTGCAATTTCTCCATATTCTGGTCAGCACTTGTTTTTTTCTGTTCGTTGTTGTTGTTGTTGTTGTTTAATAGCCATCCTAATAGGTTTGAAGTAGTATCTCGCTGTGGTTTCAATCTGCATTTCCCTACTGACTTAGGATGTTGAACATCTTTTCATGTGCTTATCAGCCATTTCACGCTATATCTTTGTAAAAGGACTCTATTCATGTCCTTTGACCATTTTTGAATTGAGATTTTTTGGTTATTGTTGATTGTAGGAGTTCTGAGTATTCTAGGTATGCTAGATATTCAGCTTATAAGATACAGGATTTGCAGGTATTTTCTCCCATTCTGTGGGTTGTCTTTTCCCTTTCGTGATAATATCCTTTAATGCACAAAAGTTTTCATTTTTTCTTTTCTTTCTTTCTTTTTCTCACATTTGTGGTGTCATATCTAAGAACTCATTGCCAGATCTAAGGCTGTGAAGATCTACCCCTGTGGTTTCTTCTAAGAGCTTTATGGTGTCCACTTTTTAAAAAAAATCCTCACCTGAGGATATGTTTATTGATTTTTAGAGAGAGAGGAAGGAGGAGAGGGACAGAGACATCAATGTGAGAGAGAAACATCCATTCGTTGCCTCCCATATGTGCTCTGACTGGGAATCAAACCTGTAACCTTTTGATGTATGAGACAACACTGCAACTAAATGAGCCACCTGGCCGGGGCTGGACTCCTATATTTAGGCCATTGGTCCATTTTGGGTTAATTTTATATATTTGCTGTGGTGTAGGAATCCAAATTCATTCTTTTACTGTGGAAATCCAGTTGTCCCAGCACCGTGTATTGTAGAAATTATTACTTTCTCCTCCGCCCATAGAATGGATGTGGCACCCTTGTTAAAGATTAATCTGCCATAGACACATGGATTTTTTTCTGGACTCTCAGTTATATTTTATTGGTCTACCGGTCTACCGTTATGCCGGTGCCAGACAATGTTTTGAATACTGTAGCTTTGTAGTTAAGTTTTGAAACTGGAGAGTTGAGTCGTCCATTTTTGCTCCTTTTTCAGACTGTTTTGGCTATTCGGGCCCCTTGAAATTCCGCAGGAATTACAGGATCAATTTTTGCATTTCTGCAAAAACAAAGCTGTTGGAATTTTGACAGGAGTTGTTGCACTGAATCTGTAGATCACTTTGGGTAGTATTGACAAGTTAACAAGCAATATTCTTAACCATGAACACAGGATGTCTTTCCATTTATTTAGGGCATCTTTCATTTCTTTCGGCAATGTTTTGTAGTTTTCAGTGTGCAAGTCTTTCGCTTCCTTGGTTAAATTTATTCCTTGGCATTGTATTATTTTAGATGCTATTATAAATGAAATTATTTTCTTAATTTCCTTATCAGATTGTTCATTGTTGAAATACAGAAACAACAGATTTTTGTGTGCCGTTCCTGTACCCAGCAACTTTGCTGAATTTGTTTAGTAGCTTTAGTAGCTTTCATGTGAATTCTCTGGGATTTTCTATATATAGGATTATGTTTTCTGAGATATAGTTTTACTTCTTCCTTTTCAATACGGATGCTGTTTATTTCTTTTTCTTGTCTATTGCTCTGCCTAAAAGTTCAGTACAATGTGAAATAGCAGTGGTAACAGCGGGCATCATTCTCTTGCTCCAAATCTTAGCAGGAAGAGCTTTTTTAGTCCCTCACCATGGAGTATGATGTTAGCGCTGGGTTTTTCATAAATGCTCATTATTGGGTTGAAGAGGTTGCCTTCAAAGCATAGATTCCTGAGTGTTTTTATCATGAAAGGGTATTGATTTTGTCAAATGCCTTTTCCGCGTCAATTGAAATGATCATGTGAGTTTTTTCCCCTTTCTTCTATTAATGGGATGTATTACATTGATTGATTTTCTTAGGATGAGCCACTGCATTCCTGGGATAAATCTCATTTGGTCATGGAATATAATTCTTTTAATATGCTGTCGGTAGCAGTTTTGTAGTTTTTAAAAAAGATTTTATTTGTTTACTTTTAGAGAGAGGGGAAGAGAGGGAAAAAAGAGGGAGAGAAACATCAGTCTGTTGCCTCTTGCACACCCCCAACTGGGGACCTGGCCCACAATCCGGGTCTGTGCCCTGACTGGGCATTGAACTGGCTACCTTTCAGTTCATAGGCCGGCACTCAATCCACTGAGCCACACAAGCCAGGGCAGTTTCCTAGTATTTTGCTGAGAAATTTTGCACCTGTTGCATAAGGGATATCAATCTGTAGTTTTTGTTTCTTGTGATGTCTTTATCTGGCTTTAGTATGCATCTGGCTAGCCTCATAGAGTAAGTTAGGAAGTATTCCCTCCATTTCTAGTTTTTGGAAGGGCTTGACAAGGATTGGTTTGATTTTTTTTTTTTTTAACTTTTCATTAAAGTTTTGGTAGAATTCAGCAGTGAAGCAATCTGGTCCCTGAGCTTTTCTTTTTTGGAAGGTTTTTGATAATAGACCTATAACAAGCAAAGACATTGAATCAATTAAGATTTTCTGTCTCGACCTGGCAGGGTGGCTCAGTTGTTTGGAGCATCCTCCTGCACACCAAAAGGTTGCGTGTTCAATTCCCAGTCAGGGCACATACTTAGGCTGTGGGTTTGATTCCCAGTCAGGGCACATATAGGCAGCAACTGATTGATGTCTCTCTCTAAGATTAATAAAAACATATCTTCAGGTGATGACTAAAAAAATATTTTCTGTTTCCTCTTAAACCACTTAGGTACCTTGTGTTTCTAGGAAACTTTCCATTTCATTGAGGTTATCTAATCTGTGGACGTGCAGTCATTCCATCAGTAATGCCCCCACTTTTATTTTTGATTTTAGGTATCTGTATCTATTCCCTTTATTTTTTCTTTGTCAATCCAGCTAAAGGTTTGTCAATTTTGTTTTTCTTTTCAAAGAGCCAACTTCTGGTTTCATTGTTTCTCTCATTTCTTAATTCTGTAGTTTGTTTGTCTCTGTTCTAGTTTTTATTATTTCCTTCCTTCTGCTAGCTTTGGTTTAGTTTGCTCTTTGTTTAGCTCCTCAAAATGTAATGTTAGGTTACTGTTTTGAGATTTTGTTGTTGTTGTTGTTGTTGTTTTGTTTTTTTAAAAGATTTTCTTTATTTTTAGAGAGAGGAGAAGGGAGGGAGAAAGAGAGAAAGAGAAACATCGATCGGGTGCCTCTCGCCTGCCTCCAACCTGGGACCTGGCCGGCAACCCAGGCACGTGCCCTGACTGGGAATCAAACCTGTGACCTATCGGTTTGCAGGATGACACCCAATCCACTGAACCACTCAGTCAGGGCTTTTTTTTTTTTTTAAGTATAGACATTTATAGTTATAAAATTCCCTCTGAGCACTACCTTCACTCCATTCCAGAAGTTTTGGTATGTTGGTTTTTTCCCCCATTCATTCATCTCCAAGTGTTCTCTAATTTCCCTTCAGATTTCTTCTTTGATCGATTGGTTAAGAGTGTGCTGTTTAATTTGTATATATATATTTGTGAATTTTCCAGTTTTTCTTTTATTGGTTTCCATTATGGTCAGAGAAGATACTTTGTATGATTTCAATCTTTTAAAATTTATTGGGACCTGTTTTGTGCTGTAACATGGTCTATTTTGGGGAATGTTCCACGTGCACTTGAGAAGAATGCAGTGTTTGGAGCGTTTTGTGTGTCTGTTAGGTGTAGATGGTTTATAGTGTTGTTCCAGTTCTATTTCTTTATTGATCTTGTGTCTAGATGTTTTATCCATTTAAAGTGTTATATTGACGTCTCCAACTATTTTAGAACTGTTTCTCCCTTCAGCTGATACTTTGCTTTATATATTTTATAGTAATAGTGATAGTCTTAAAATAGTAATAACATGATAACAGCTAACAGCTTTTGAGCATTTAGGATATGCTAGGAACTAGTCTATGTACTTTAAATATAAAAAATATAATAATTTATTCAATCATCACAACCCAGTGAGATAGAGTGCTATTATTTTTCACCTTTCACAGACGAGGTGACTGAGTTTGAGAGAAAGAAAGCAAATTGTAGAAGACCACACAAGTAGGTTGTAGGTAGGTCAGGTAGTCTACCTCCACAGCCAGAACCCTTAACCATGAATAGTCCAGGCAGTCCTCATACCTAAAACAAAGACAAAACACTGTCGTAAGAATTTGTGTGGCATAAAAAAAGTGTGTGTGTGGTGTGTGCTTCTCATTGGAAGAATGTATTTATTTTATGGAATGAACACGAATGGAGGAGTTAATATTCTGCTTCATTCACTGTAGCTATTTAGAAGGTAAACGTTTTGTACCTATACATTAATCCTGAGAATAATTCATATTTGCTATTGGAAACTAGCATATTGATGAGGTGGAAAAACACACTTATTCTTTTATTAAATTTATATTTTTTTAGTACAAATACTCCTTCTTAAATGAACATATTCTGTTATACAACAATAGAGATTCTAACGTTTATGACTGGCCCCCAAAAAAACTTCTGTATAATTTTTAAAAAAAATGAATAAAGTTGACAAAACTTGATAAGCTAGGAAAGATACTATCTTCTTGATGATCTGTGTAGATCCTATAGTTGTTTCTCATGGATTTTTGATTCAAGATGCTTCCATAAAGCACCTCTTCATTCTTCCTCAGGTTTCTTAATGCTTGTGACTGATTTGTTTCAGTAATTTTTTAATTTGATGTATTGCAGTCAGAAAAATGTGGTGCGTATAATTGTTTTAAAACTTGAGGTTACCCCGGCTGGTATGGCTCAGTGGATTGAAGTGCCAGCCTGTGAAACTAAAGGTGGCCGGTTCGATTCCCAGTCAGGGCACATGCCTGGGTTGTGGGCCAGGTCTCCAGTTGAGGGTGTGTGAGAAGCAACACATCTGTGTATCTCTCGCACTTCGATATTTCTCTTCCTTTCTCCCTCCTTTCCCCTCTCCCTAAAAATAAATTAAAATCTTAAAAATCCTTGAAGAGATGTGTGTGTGTGTGTGTGTGTGCATGTGTGTGTGTATACAAATGTTAGGTAGACATTTGAAAGGACATTTAGTCCATGTAAGATACAAAATTTTATTATCTGGAGATTTAATCGAGCTCACAATTTTATCTGTTTTGCATGTCAAAATCAGAGTTGTGTTCAAGTTTTACACAAAGATGTAGGGGAATTCTGATGCCACCTTTGTTGCTTCCCCCCTAGCTGCTGTGTTCGTTCCTTCTGGCGTTCCTTATTTCATCTCCTGGATCTGGAATTCATACTGCTTAATTCTATAATAACTCGATTTTCTGAAATTTTTACTACCTGACTTTACAGTTTAGAATTTCATAAAAATTACTTTTCATTTGAAAGCAACCATTCCTGATTTGATCATTCCTTTTGGAGAGATAAAGTACTGTAATTTAGAATTAAAATTAGAAATTAAAATTTTCTCTTCTGCTCTGATTCTGTAGAATAAGGTCCTCCTTTCAGAATGCTCTTTCCATATATTCACTGATTTTAAAGGAATTTTTAGAATTATGTGGGTCACTGCTCAAATACTTTAATCCTTAACAAAAGGTTTTATTTATTTTTAGAGAGAGTGCAAGGGAGGGAGGAAGAGAGAAACATCGATGTGAGAGAGAAACATCGATTGGTTGCCTCTCATATGCCCTCAACTGGGCACGTGCCCTGACTGGGTTTTGAACCAGCAACCTTTCGGTTCGCAGAACGCTGCCCAATCCACTGGGCCACACCAGTCAGGGGCTTTATTTTTTCTTGATTAGAAATTGCTTGATTACAGAGTGAGTATAGGGAAGACAGGGCAGTTCAATGTTGTTGCTAAGCATTTATTTTTTGCCCTTCACTAAACAAGCACCAGGGGGTGCTGCTGCTATAGTTACTTGCTATGGGGTTGGAAGCTGCTCTCTGGAATCCTCAGCTAGGCCAAGCAAGTTTTTCTTCCGTGTTCACTGTGGCACCTTACAGTTACTGGATGCATCGCCACCCCACCCCTCATCTGTGTGGTCAAACCACTCCCACTTAAGTGCCTTGCTTATTTAGTGAACCCTGGTGAGTCAGAAAGCAAATGCCAGTCTTAGTGCTTCCTGTACAGCACACAGATCCTTCCAGATGCCTGCTGCTCGGTTCATCGGTTTTCATGGGCTATGTTGCGGAGTCCTACAGACCTGCTTTTTGCAGGTCGACCTTCATTGGTGGCTGGAATTTTGAGTTGGCTGACCCTGGTTGCTACTGTCCTCAATACATCCTCATCTGCACCCTGTCAATTTCAACCTCCTGAGAACACCACCCTTCCCTGTTCTCCAACCCTTAATTTCTAATTTTAATGTTTTCATTAGTTATTTCAAAATTGGGGTAGAAAACCTCACACTGTAATTTTGAAATAGTTGTCCCCCTGCCATGTGTGACCATTTGATTAATGTAGAGGGAATACAATTTTAATATGCTAACCCAATTTTCTACCCACCCCCCCCCACTCCAAATGCCTTTCAAATATATATTTTTTAAGATTTTATTTACTTTTAGAGAGAGGGTAAGGGAAGAAGGGGGAGAAACACCAACGTGCGAGATACATGTATCCGTTGCCTCTAGTATGCCCCCAACTGGGGATCTGGCCCCCAACCTAAGCATGTGCCCTGATTTGGAATCGAACCAGTGGCCTTTTGGTTCGCAGGCTGGCACTCAATTCACTTAACCACACCAGCCAGGGCTAAAGATTCTTTTTTTAAAAAAATCATGCACACCCAGAACAGACTATTCTTAAGTGATTTTAATAAGAAATGGGGGATGGGACTTAGAAATGGCTAAAAATGTTAGTGGTTCTTGATCAAGGGAACAGAAGTACCTGAAAACAGGCTCGGTCCTCAAGACAGTAAATTATACCAGTCAGTCCAAAAAAAGCAAAGCATATAACACAGAATATATAAACTGGCACTTTGTTCTCAAACTGCAATGCAAAACTTTAGGAAGCTGGGCTGTACCTATCACCTGAATTTTCTCATTCTATATTTCTTACCGCCAGAAAGCCATGGAAGCGTGGTCAAATACATGCCCACCCCTGTTCAAGAGGCAGGCAGGAGTGCCCTGAGAATCTGGAACTGGAGAACCAAATATCTAACTTACATATTATATACCCAGTTGAAACCTTTGACACCAGACATCACCTGGGTAGTGTCCTAGATTTAAAAAGCGCCAACAGGCCGAAGTCAAATGAGATAGCGTTTGTAGAAATGCAGGCGGGAGACAAACTCTGGGTATCCTGCACCCAACAGTCCCCCACACTTCTGTGTGGGAAACTGAGCTAGTCACCACCTAGAGAAATCATTATACGGAGTGGATTACAGATAATGTAGTTCTCACAGATGCCTAATTACTAAAATGAGCACCATAATGAATCACTGTTGTAACCCAACAGATCTGAAGTAATTTCCTATTTCAAAATACATCAGTTGTTTAAAGGGGGAATAAGAAAAATACGTCACATACTAAAGTTATCTTTGATGTTCTCTCTATGCATTACTTCACTTACTCTAAGATGTGGTGGAGGGTAATCAAATAGTTGAAGAGGGAAAGTTTCCTTATGATTTCTGACAGTAATGGAGGGAAAGTGTATAAGTAGATTAAAGATATAAGAGACCTAACAATTTCAAGTGTTCTATTTACACCCTAATTGAGACATGCTTGTAAAGAAAAAAATTTTGAGACTTGGGCAATTTAACACTAGATATTTAATAATGAATTATTTTGTAAGGTGTGATATATTTGGCGCTTATGTTAAATTTAGATGACTTGTTATGGCTGATGTTTGTTTCAAAATAATCAGCGAGGTGGATGCGAATATAGATGAAATAAGATTGCTTTATATATGGATAATTTCCTGTACTTGTCTGTTTGCAAATTTTCACGTAATGAAAAATACAGTACAAATTATTATGACTTTAAATAATATTCCTTATTTTTAAAAATATTTTATTTACTTTTAGACAGAGGGGAAAGGAGGGAGAAAGAGAGGGAGAAAGACATCAGTATGTGGTTGGCTCTCGCGCGCCCCCAACTGGGGACCTGGCTCACAACCCAGGCATGTCCCCTGACTGGGAATCAAACCTGGTGATGCTTTGGTTTGCAGGCTGGCACTCAATCCACTGAGCCACACCAGCCAGGGCTAAATACATATTCTTAATCACTGAAAAGCATCTACTATAACTCACCTGTGGTGATTTCTGTGCAAAAGTTGGCAAGGCTGGCTCCAGACCCTAGCAGAATGAGGTTTGGGGCCTCTGTGATTTTTTTTTTTGCCTTTGAAAAACTAGCTACAAATAACGAGAGAGAGAGAAAAAGAGAAAGGAGAGAGAGAGTGAGAGAAAGGGAGAGAGAAAGGGAGAAAGTGATTTTAAGTAACAATGAAGTAGAATTTAAAAATGTAAGTTCCTAACACATTCCACCTTTTAAATACAATGTGCATATATATACTTTAAACCAATTTTGAAATTAGAGTAATGTACATTTAATACCTCAAATTTAATATTACTACATGTTCTAATAGAACACAAATGTGATCAAAGTTTAGATTTCTGAGACAGCATATTTCAGTCCGGAAATAACGAGTGTTGGAACTATGACATGTTTGACACTGTTAAGTCATTTCTAACTACACAGAAAAGATGCAGAATGTAATGTTTGCTTTTAGTTTATTAATTTATTTTGAAGGAATCATTGACTTTCCGAATATGTACTGTTTGGAGGTACGATGCATGCATAGCCTTTTAAAATACCTTTGTACAATTTCACTTCAAAATAATTTGATTCACAGCATACACAGAAATCTAAGAGACATGATATTTACAAGATTTAATAAATTCTTGCTGTTTTCATGAAGAAACTGATCAATTCTTTTACAGCAGGGAAACATGGACATTGGGTGTCATTATAAGTATTGTTCAGTCTCACTTTTCATGGCTTTAAAAATTAAAAATTGAGTCATTCTATTAATCTCTGAATGCCCATGCCATGCAAAATCTACTTTTTTTAAATATTTGGGGATGCACATACTACAGGAAAAAAATGTATGTCTGGTGAATGTGAAAACGTCATCAAGATTAACTTTTACAATAAGAAAATACTGCTAATTCTCTCAGAAACATACAGTAGTGGTGCAACACAGACAGTGCCCAATTTATCAATTTTTTAAAAGTAACATTTCATTTATCATTTTTTCCTTTTCTACAGATATACAGATACACACTGTAACATGAAGTCATTCAAAGTCTGAGCAATGACTACAATTTTAAAATAAATCAATATTAACTATAAAGGGACATCTTCACATTCCAGGATACATTGTTGATATTTTCAAAGAACAATTTCCCTATATCTTATATTCTTTTTGTTTATACCATCAGACATTACAATTACCTTGAAAAATACTATATAAAACTTGAGTTGCCACAGAAAGTTGGATACGAACCCTAGATAACTGGGACAAAGCAATGACAAAATTTAAGGAAATAATTAAAAAGTACTAAAATTGAGACCAGCTCCTTAAAAAGTTATCAAACTGCTTATCACACATCCCATTTCTTTCAGGGAAATAAACAAATTAGCAACACTTTCCCCACCATCATTAATCTGCTCTAGAACTACTTTTTTTTTTTTTTTAAACAATGCATTTCTTTGTTTCTTTAAAACTCCCTGCCTCTACCCTCTCCCAAACAAGTCATTATCAATTTGAAACATTTACAATGCCTAGAAAGTTTCTGGGTCCTCTATTACCTCTATAAACTTTTTAAGACCTCCAAAATTTAGGAGTCAATGTACCTTAACAAAATGGTAAATGTGCTTTCTAAAAACCCAGTTTACAAAAGTGAAATGATTTCAAATGTATAGTTAGGTCTGTGTGTTAGGAAAGCAACTTTTAAAAGAAACAGGAAGTGCACCAATTGATCCAAAGAGCATGGCTCCCCTCAGCGGGCAGGCACCATCCAATTCGTATCCTACCATTTATTTATATGCCAATTGTCCGTACAGATCAATCTGACTAGGAGATCTTTTTGAAAAGGCACCTTGAAAGTTGACTGAATTCTTCAAACCGGTCACAGGCAAGAAGTAATGGATATATGGGACACAGTGAAATGTATCAAATTTATCAGTGTCAAATGATTTTGCTTAGTTCAAAAACATAATACAGCCTATGTTGGTGTATGAAACTGTGCACAATCAGGAATGAACACATACCAAAAAAACAACAACAACAACAACAAAAACTTCCTTAAAATCAATCTGATGTCACATACACCACCCTCTACACCTATAAATAGAGTGGGTTCTCTTTTTCCTGGCAGGTGAAAACAATGATTGACTAGATATATCACCAAAGGGCTGGAACCATGCATCTACTGTATGATAGCAGCTTGTAACCTGGGTGTATGTTCATGCATTAGTTTTAAAGTCATCTACATGGTTTTAATAGAGCATCAAACTGTTTTCTTACATGCTACTTTCATTTTCAATTGACAACTGCCAAGTTAATTGATGCCACTTCAGCATATCACTAAGAATACTGGTAAACCTTTAGCTAGAACACCAAGCAGTGTATGTATTTTCCCCTAAATTGTTACTAAAGACCAAGTGGGGTCCATCATCACTAAAGAGATAATGAAACCATACAAAGGCAAAGGCATTGGCCTATTACAGAACAACAGAACTGATAGACTGTTATCGGAAACTGACAGATACCAGTGTTACAAAAGCCTTTCAAGAATGTTGTGTTCAGGTCAATGCTTTTAAGTCCATCTGCTTTCTCACCATTATTTTCACAGTTTTGCCACAGCTGTTGTATGAGAGATGCTTATCAGTGTAATTACATAGCCACGCTTTGGAGGGTGTGAAAATATGATTTTGATGGAAAATGATGATGAGTTGTTATGCCTTTGGTTTCATTATGCTATTGAGTGCAGCTTATTTTTCCAGGTCTGCCAGAGTTTACTGCCACATTAGGAGACAATGACAGCTTGAAGTGTGTGTGTGTTTGGGGCAGGGGAAGTGGATATTCCTAAAGTTATAACCTCAGGTTTAAAAATCCTTAAGGACTAGAAAACCTACAGATTTTATTGCTGTTTATATTTACCCCGATAAGGAGAAGATTCCAAAATCCAATTCTCAACGATGGTAGAGACCTTAATTAAATATCTTATTAATAATTTTTCAGTGGTGTGTTCTAGTGAATCACACGATTTTGTCTCTTCAGTTACGCACACCCAAAAGCTCTAGTTTCCTAAATAAGGAGTGCTTCAGTATCATGTGAACTATTTGAACAAACTCAGTGTTATTTCTGAACACAGTGTGTTAAATTTGAAAAGTTCTCAGTTTCAAAGTCCTTTGTATTCCCCTTTTTCCTAATCATGTTTCTTGACTAGCCTTCTCCCAGTGTGCAACATTATATCTGCCGGCTGTAATTGCCCTCACTGGTTTATTAACATATGTGCAAATAAATATTTACTGAATATTGATTTTCTTTCAGCTAAGTTAGGATTATGGCACAAAGTATTATCTGTGCTGTAAACATCATGAAGTCCTCACAAAACTGAAAGGGGGGGCGGGGGCTGGGGGGGGGGCGGCAGCGGCCCTATGCACTGCAAATATTTCTTGTAGAGAACCACAGCTGAGATCGAGATTTCCAAATGGATTTTGGAATGGCTTTACATTTGGCATACATTCACTGTGCTGACTGGCAAAGCACAGTTTTACGAGAAGGTCATTCATAAAAATCATACTTTGTAAGGACTTGTTATTTTTTAAAAGCAATGACCTAATAAAAGCATGCAATAACTTAAAAAAAAATCTATTTACGTGGTGTAATTAGGTCTTAGTTACCAGTGTTGATATAGCTTGATGAATCATTGTACAAGCAAAAGGGATCTCATCACCTCTGATTGTACTTTCGACAAAGGGCACGCAAAATGCCTAATTCCTGACTACTACAAATCACATTTTAAAGCATCTTGTTTGTGTGTTGGAAATTACCCCTGAAAAAAGCAGCAATTACAAATACCCTTATTATTTTGCCCCACCCCACCACCCCAAATCATCTTCTGAGTGCTTTTTCCTGTTCTTCTCTTCAGTAGGAAGCAACAGGAAAAAACCCAGGAGCCTTGGTTTTCCAGAGGGCTGTGACCAGGTAAGTCTGCTCTGGGGATTCACAGCTTGTCTGTAGAGACCGTAACATGTCATACTATGATTCAAAGTTCTAGTTTATAAAATAAGGGCCACTCAGCAGTAACTTGAACAATTGGGATTCCACAGAAGAGTTCTTGCCTTCTCTGTGTGCATTCTTTCAGGAGTGAATCCTTTCCTAGTTTCAAGTATCCCTTTCTGTTTCTCACTCTGTAATGAGTTAAGAAAGGGGGAGAACAAACCCTCCCCGTTTTTCTTGTAGTGAGCACAGGCGGCTACAGTGCCATTCCTCCTCCCCCTACGTAACCTGAAATGAAAAGGCTGGACAGATGGAGATTCCCGCGGCTTCCTTTTCTTCTAATTGGCGCTCAGTTTCACTGTCAACTGGTGCAGGCTCTTTGAACTCAGGTGTACCGGGGCATCTCGCACTGCTCACAGCGATTTAGTGCCGGGTGGTTCAGAAAGGTGCAGCTGTCACAATTCCAAGGGGCCCCTTCGAAGTCTTCATCTCGGGATTGTGTCTGAGAACTCAGCTTGGAGCCATGTAGGTGCTCTGAGGGAAGTTAGGATGAAAAGAGAGAAGAGATAAACTGTTTTCCAAGTCTAACCCAAACTTAAAAGTTTCTCAAAATTAAAAACTACCCCTTCCCCCTCCAAAAACCCAAGGAAGGTAGCTTTATACCTTACCTAATGTGAAAGCCAGTTAGTATACACAGCTACTGGAAATGCATTATCAAAGAGGAAGTTTACAATGTATGTCCTACTTTGTTCTAAACGATTTACTTCTTCGCTATAAAATAGAAGTCCAGCATGGACTGCCTTCCTAGCTCCTACCCACAGACAGTGGGTAGTTATTCCATCCCAATGAGAGAATGGAATGTTTCACAGCATGTGCCACCTTCAGCCCTCTGTGACCCCCCGCCCACATGCCAGCCGTGCTACAGTAAACCTCTGATTGAATGTGTGTGCCTTCTTCCAGGGGACTTTCAGTTTCACAGTAGGCATGCGCTTCATGATAATGGCAGTAAGCGTTCAGAACAAAGTTTTCCCCGGTATGGTAAAAAGAGAAAGACAAAGACCCTACAGTTAGTTTTTCATAAAGCTAAATTCATTCAATATAAACGATTATCTTTTATTCTAAGATTCTTTCTTACCTATTAGCTTTTAAAAATGTCTATACCTAGTAATATAAAATGCTGGCATCCTTATGTTGGTCCTTGGGATTTCATTTTTGAAATTTCTGAAACTTAACAAAGTCTTCCTAGGTCCTCATTTTCTCTGGGCTTGGGCTCAAAAAGGATCGTTGCTTCTAGAGTTAATTTGTAAATCCTGCCTTTCAGGAAAAGTGGGGTCAGTAATGGAGGCTAACAGAGGCTAAAGATCTGCAGATGGAATTCACCCTGGAATCCGGGGCAAGGTCAGGAGTCTGAAAAATCACCGTAAAACAGGGAAATCCTCACTGGAAATAAGATCGAGATCTAAGGTAAGCGGCCTTCTTAAGCAGGTAATAAAAGAAACTGAGATCTGGGGAAGTCTTAGTGACCATCTGGGGGTTGAGCGCACCTTCCACGGGAAGTTAATGAGCTGGCTGTGGTTTACCGGGCTGTCTTTAATGATGAATGGCTGGTGTGCACATTCGCCAAGAGGTTCAGAGGACTGAGTGTTAAGCCCTGAACCTTACCGCAAGCTTAAGGCTCAGGCTCAGTCAGGAGGTGGTCTTCGCCTCACGACAGAAGAGAAAACTACGGGTGCTCCAGTCTATTCCTGTGACTATAACAAGGCGATAGGCTTGTTCCTCTGGCCTCAACTTTTAACTGCAATTATCACCCTTTAGTAGTTTTCTTTCTTTGTCTCATGGAGGAATAAAAAGCACACTGTCAAAGCTTTCTGTTACAGGAAAAATGTTCCACATGCCATTCATTTCCAGAAAAGATCCTCTCATAAGAGTAATCTCTACTGTTTAATAAAACAACAAAATGCCCTGAAAACCGAACGTTTACAATGTATTTATCATGGAGTGAGAAAATTTAAGATTTTTAACCCTTAAACTGTAATGTTCCATGTTTCTCTGCTAACTCCAAATGTAGCCTTCAATTTTAGATGGTGGCAGTGCAAATGTTTAGTAGGAAAAGGTTTTTCCAATTCCTCTTTTCACTAAACTACATAAACCTAACTAATCCAGGATACTCAGGGACTCTTCTCACTATTTAGTACTATAAGGGAGGAAAAAAAGTTTCCCTCTACCTTTCTGAGTTCTTAGCTAAGACCCTCTCGTAATAAAAGATTAACAGGAGAAAAATAAACTGGAATTTAATAACATGTACTTCACAGATGCATGGGACAGACCCAGGAAAACTGACTAAACTCCCCAAGATGACCCAAACCACCAATTTAATTAACACCTCCTCCAGCTAAAGACAAAAGATATTGGGGGTGGTAAAGCCGGTAGTGAAAGGTAACTACGAAAAGCACAGTAAACAAGGGTGAACGCCTGTTATGTAGATTTAAGTAGCTGTCTTTCTCCGCTGCTAAAATTCTCTCGAGATTGAGTCACCGGAGACACCCTTACAAATGGAGATGGCCTTTATAAATGTAAATGTCCCTCACAAAAGGGTAACTTCTGTTTTCAGAGCTTCTCTTGCACCTGCAGTTTCTCAAAATAATCCTAATGCCAGAGGCATATTTTGGAGTGGCCTGTTTGCTACCCCTCAGTAACCTAACAATTTAATTTGGAAAAATAAATCACTCTGAAGTAACTTCTCAAAAAATATATTTAAAAGGCACCTAATTTAGAATTATTCTTGGTCCTAAAAACAGACACTGCTCATTTCATCATAAGGAAGTACTGTTTAAATAGGAGTATCTAAAACCCAAAATACAGTTTAGATGTCTATTTTCATTTGACTTGCAGGTGTGAAATCTTTATGGAATAGTTTACAAGTTAAGATATTTCAGGCCTCATGGAAAATAAAAACAAAAGAATAAGCATATTTATACACAATAAAAACTGAAGTAAACAGGTTTTTCGTTTAATAGGCTGAATTTCCATAAAAGGGCCATCCTCACAAATAGCACTTATCGATTTAACCAGTACTGTTTGTATTATATAGTAATTAGCATGCAAAAGATAAAATGCTCAAAAAGATACAACTAAAATTTCCAAAAATTCTAAATATTTTCTATAGTTTCAGGTAGCCATTATTTTGCCAATGAGGGAAATATGCCAATGGTAAAGAAGAATTTTGTTTTTTTTTAACTACATGAAATGTAATGTAGTTTCATGCTTGGTTTGTTCTTAGGTTGGGATCTTTCCACCTAGTTAATATAATATTGAGAAATATCAACTGGAATACTTGTACAAACTCAAACATGTACAATATTTTTAGAAACCTCATTTTTACTGAATCACAGGATAAAGTTCAAGAAGCATTATAAAACCTCAGTGAGCAGTTAAAAGTCCACAGCTTTCAAGTCATATTTACTTGGCCTTGCTTTCTAGATACTATTATCTTAGAGCAATCTGTCCAATATGGAGACTTCTTGAAATGTGGCCACTCTGAATTGAGATGCACTGTAAGTGTAAAACATACACTAGATTTTGAAGATTTAGTATGAAATAAAAAACGTGGTCCTGACCAGTGTGGCTTAGTTGGTTAGGCATCGTCCTGTAAAGCAAAAGGTCAACAGTTTGGTTCATGGGATTCATGGTCAGGGCACATGCCTGCATTGTGCTTTGGTCCCTGGTCGGGGCACTTTCAAGAGGCAACCAATCCATGTTTCTCCCCCTCTCTTTCTCCCTCCTTTCCCCTCTCTCTAAGAATAAATGACTAAATCCTAAAAAGAGAGAACAATGTAAAATATCTCACTAATAATTTCTATTGATTTCATATTGAAATAACACTTTGTACACGATTAAGGAAAATATATTAAGATTAATTTCACTTGTTTACTTTTTAAATGTATTTAACAGAATATTTTAAACTATGTATGTGGCTAACATTTCCATTGGACAGCTCGCCTTAGACATTCACTAGCGAGAGTAATTTAAAAAGTAAAAAAGAAAAAGTTGGCCTTTACTTATGATAACTCTACATGAGTTTATAAACACGTGTCTTTGGACATTTTGCACAAACTCTGAACACACAAGTACAAACCCTCTGCAGCTGCTGCCTGGGTGTCATGGACGTCTGCCTGTACTTTGGAGGTCACGCTAATTCTTCGGGCTTTCCTCTCAATTGTGCAGGGGTCTGATGAATCTGCATGAGAAAAAAGAAAGCCAGGAAGAAGGGATCAAGCCATTCATTTCAAAGAGTAGGCAGGCTCACAAAAACATCTCAGAAGATGCATAGCTTTTTCCATCCTCTCCAAATACATGGAATAAATGGCTTATTTCACCAGTTTCACACTCTCTAGTGGGTTAGGGGTACAAACTCAGTAATTAAATGTCAAAGTGAAAGCCAAATTTGGGATATTATACTTTAGCAAGTCCCTGATTGAGCAACGCGTTGAAAGGAAACTGCCCATCCGAGGCTAAACAAGGAACCCATTACAATAGTAACATTAAACTACAGCATTTTATAATTAAAGAATAATAGCAGTACTTGAAAAATCAGAACCAATTCAAAATAATACAATGTACTGACAACACATGCTCCCCAATCATTTCATAAATTCCAGTTACCTACGTGCGCAAAAGCTCAGTAAATACTTGCCAACATAGACTGCAGGCATCCCGATATCTTGCTAGAATACTGTGTGTCTTAATTTATAGGTCATTAGTAAGTGTCCTTTGTAACAAGTAAAAACAAGAAACGGCAGACTTCACATTATTCCAACCAGCCAGCTAGTACAGCCCACCTTCAGAAACCAGTGCTCCAGAACCCTGAGTGGGGTGCGTAGGCCCTAGAGCACTCCACTATCAGAGTAAACAGGACCACGGTAAATTTCTCCTTAGGTTCCAAAGACTAAAAGGTAAAGTTCTACTTCATAGGTTTGTAAAGCACTTTATAGCATCACATTCCTTCTTACTGACCCTTACTTAGCTTGTGTATTTTACCACACTGATCGCTGATAACCTCTGGTGCAAGACTAGGGCTTTCTAAGGAGCTTACATGCACACTGCATTGCTCAACTACAAAATCCAGTACAAATTTCTCTCTTTCTATTTCTCATTCTAATGATCACACTTATTATTCAATCAGATAAATGTCTATATTCCACCTGGATTTCTTGTGATTGTAATAACCCCAAGGCATTTACTCTAAACAATAAAACAACTCTACCCATTATTTTAAATTTAAGTGGCACGCAAGATGATTTGCATCAAACTAGATAAAACTAAAGGCCAATTTAGTTTTTAAATTTTTTATTTTAATTTTTTTTAAGATTTATTTTTTAGAGAGAGGGGAAGTGAGAGAGGAAGAAAAACATCAATCGGGTCCCTCTCACACGCCCCCGGTTGGGGACCTGGCCCACAGCCCAAGCATGTGCCCTGACCGGGAATCGAACCAGCCACCATCTGGTTCCCAGGCTCACGTTCAACCCACTGGAGCCACACTAGCCAGGGCCAGATTAATTTAAAAAACTAAAACAAATTTGACTTCATAGAGAAAACCAAATAGCTTTTTATAAATCTGTTACGAAAAGGCTTCCTAAAGAATTATAGAATTTAGCCCTGACTGGTGTGGCTCGGTGGATTGAGTGCCCACCTGCGAACCAAAGGGTCGCCTGTTTGATTCCCAGTCAGGGCGCATGCCTGGGTTGTAGGCCAGGTCCCCAGTTGGGGGCGTGCAAGAGGCAACCACACACTGAACTTTCTTTCCCTCTCTTTCTCCCTCCCTTCCCCTATTTCTAAAAATAAATAAAATCAATCTAAAAGAAAAAAAAAGAATTACAGAATTTAATTGAGTTCTATTTATAAATTTTAATAGAAAAGAGGTAAAAGGTTTAAAAATTAGAGGGTATATAACAGCATCATTTGATACTCACCAACAATGTATATTTTTATATAATTAAAGCTCAATTAGATTTTTAAGTAGAGATCCATTTATAGTGAAGATGTTACTACAGGTGGCTTTCTAGTCTTTTAATTAAAACTATATTGGAGTACAAGCTGTTTGGGGTAGGAGTCATGTCTTACCTTTGTGGCATCAAGCATCTATCTACATAATCCATCTACGTATTTAAGAAATTGATTGTAATCAGAATCCCATTACAACTAACTCTAAAGGACTATCCAATATCAGTTTTAGAAAGAGTCTTTTTAGTGTAAAAGTACTTGTAGGGAGCTAGATGAAATTTGATATTAATGGCATATTAATGCACGCCCTGCGTAATTCCTAGCTGACAAGTGTACCAAACAGGAACTTCCCACCTCAAATACATGGTGTTGGTCTCAAAGGTGCAGAAGGCAGAATATTATCTGCAAAACTTCTATCACCACTGCTAGAAAACTGACTCAGGGCTCTCTACCTCAAGAAATTTTCCTTAGATCTCCTTGTGAATTTTTGAGGTAAAGCTTATACAATCAAATACAGACACCTTAAGTGCAGTATTTGATGAGTTCTAACAAATGCACCTGGATAATCCAAATCTCTACCAAGATTTCAAATACTACCATCAGCCCAGAAAATCTACCCATACCTTTTCACAGTTAATTTCCAACCACGGTTCTGATGTACATATTTTTTACCATAAATTAGCTGTTCTATCTGCAATTTCATACAAACAGGATCATATAGTATGTATTCTTTTATATTTGATTTCTTTCATTGAGCATTATGTTGTTCAGATTCATGTATCAGTAATTTAGTTTTCTGCTGAGTAGTATTCCATGGTATGGCTTTATGAATTTGATTATCCATTCAGTTTTTGATGGACTCTTGGTTTATTTCCAGGTTTTGGTTATTGTGAATAAAAATGGTATGAAACTTCTAAAAAAACAAATCATTTTGTAGACATATGCTTTAGATTCTCTTGTATATTATCTTCAGTAGTGGAACTGTTGAGGGACTATAGGGCAGGTGAATGGTTTTACAAGAAAACAGCCAAAACGTTCTCCAAAATTTGGGATATTAGCCACTCTGGTGGGTGTGAGGTGGGTGGTATCTCAGGGTTTTAATTTGCATTACCCTACTGTCTATTCAAGTTGAGTATTTTCATGTGCTTACTGGCCATTTACATATATACTCCTTTGTGAAGTGTCTGCTTAAATGTTTTGCCCTTTTTTAAAATTGGGCTTTTATTTTTGCCATAGCTCTTTATATATTCTTGTTACCAGTTCTTTACCAGATACATGTTTTGCAAATATTTTCTCCCAGTCTGTGGTCTGCCTTTTCACTTTCTTAATAATGTCTCTTGATGAGCAGAAGGCTTCAATGAAGGCTAACTTACTCATTTTTTTTCATTGCTTCCTGTGTCCTGTCTGAAAATCTCTAACTACATCTGGGTTGCAAAGATATTCTATGTTTTATTCTGGGAGCTTTATAGTTTAGCTCTTATACTTAGGTGTGTATGACCTATCTCAAATTTTTATGTATAGTATGACGCAAGGATCAAAATTTATTTTTTTCCCCACATGGATATCCAGTTCTTCCAACACTGGCTATTGAAAAGATTTTTCCTTTTCCCTTAGTTGCTTAGGTGCTTTTGTCAAAAATTTAATGACAGTGTGAGGGTCTACATCGGGCCTCTATTCTGTTGCAATTGTCCATTTTTTTGAATCCCTATGCTCCTGTATCTTTATAGTAAGTCCTAAAAGTTGGTTAGCATAATACTTCCAACTTCACTCTTCTCTTTGGGATTGTTTTTAATGTAAGTCTTCTGCATTTCCATGTGAATTTTAGAACTGGCTTACTAACTTCTACCAAAAAAAGAGAAAGGCCTAGTTGGAGTTACAATCAGTATAGCCTTATATCTACAAATCAACAAGGGAGGGATAGGTATCTTAACAATATTGATTTAATCATGAATATAGTGTATCACTCTATTTAGGTCTTTAGTTTTCTTTTGGCAATGTTTTATATTTTCCAATGTACGTATCTCAGGTTAAATTTATTCATGTGTTGGTGTTATTGATGGTATTGTGATTATATATTAGCAAACCATTGGAAAACAAAAAAGATAAAAATACGGTTTTTGTATACTGACCTTATATCCCAAGACCTTGTTAAATTCACTTATTAATTCTAATAGCTGTTTTTCCAGTACCCTTAGATAGTCTGTGCTAATAATCGTGTCTCCTGCAACCGCTGCTGAATTGTCAGATGCTTTTCATCAGCTGCATCTAGTGAAATGGCCATATGTTTTTCCTCCTTTACTTTAATGTTGCATTCCTGAGCTACACCCAACTTGGTCATGATATATTATCTTTTTTATATATTGTAAATATTTTATGAAGGCTTTTTGCTTTTATGTCCATCAGTGATATTGATCTATAATTTTGTTTTCTTTTGGAGGTAGTGGGTAGGTAATGTCTTTATCGAGTTTTGGAATCAGGGTTCTGCCAGCTCCATTAAAAAGAAAAAATGGAAAGCTTTCCATCTTCCATTTTCTCAAAGAGTTTGTGTAAGACTGATTACTATCTCATCCTTAAATGTTTGATAGTCTGGAGTTTTCTTTGCGGGAAAATTTTTGATAATAGACTCAGTATCTTACAGATATATAGCTATTAATACTTTCTATTTCATCTTGTTTTGTTTTGTGGGTTACATTTTTCAAGGAGTGTGTCAATTTCCTCTAATGTGTTGAACTTTATTGGCATAAAAATGCTTATCATATTCTTATTATTTTAATGGGTAACCCATTATTATGGTTATGGTAATTTGTGTTCTTTTTTAATCAGCTGACTATAATTTTTTATTTTGTTTATCTTTCAGAGATCAAACTTCTACCTTTGTTATTTGTGCCTTCTATCTCATTGGATATTCTTATCTTTCCTTTCTTCTACTTTTCTAGTTTCTTGAGGTGGAATATTACATCACTGATTTTAGATCTTTTTGTCTTATACTACTAGCATTTAAAGCTATAAATTTCCTTCTAAGCACTGCTTTAACACCTTGTCCAAAGAGAGGTCTAGCTTTGTTCCCAGCTCCAGGGAGATAACCTCTAAAATCCTGAAGTTTCCGAAGTGATGGAAGTCTCTTTTGTTGTATATGGGTGGGCCCTTCACACCACACCTGAGAGTTTGTGCTAATGAGGTGGCACAAGGTGGATATATTGTCCACCATTTCTGGCCAAGTTTGTCCTCTGTTCCCAGGTAACAACTTTTCAATGCACCCCCTTAAATAGGGTGATTCTTCCATGATAGCCTTGAATCAATTAACTAAAGCTTATCTATTGGATTATCAGTAAGTAATGCTTCCTTAGTAGACACTGAGGCAAAATCAATTTTAAAGATTCATATATTAGCCCTGGCTGGTGTGATTCTCAGTGGACTGAGTGCCGGCCTGTGAAATGAAAGGGCACTGGTTCCATTCCTGGTCTGGGCACATGCTTGGGTTGTAGGCAACTGATTAATGTTTCTCTCCCTCTTTTCCTCTCTCCTGTCTCTAAAAATAAATAAATAATTTTAAAAAAAGATTCATATATTATTAATCCAAACAGTTAAAGTGATCAATGATATATAACGCAGTGACTTTCAACCTGAAGCTGTATATAATGTTGCCATAGTGCCAAACCTGGTCCTTGGCAGTCATCCACTAAAATTCCTCTTTGTGCCATTCTTAGAAATTAGTAGGCTATCTTAAATGCACATCGGACGAAACATCCATGGTGGTATTAAACAATAAAAAGTACAGATACCATGTTGCAACCTATAAGTGAAATACTTAAAACCCTCTGTACTGAGCTTTAAAATAATTTGAGTAATTTAGGTCAGGTAATACTAATTTATACATTCTCTGGTTAATAATAATTCTGGTGAGATTTTAAAATGTTACACCCTTAGGTAATGTTTTTTAAAGTAAGACATTCCAAAAAAATGTTTCTATTTTGAGTTGCTTAAAGCCTTAAGGATTAAGGTCTGAAATCATACTTTAGCTCAGTCTTGAGAATTATATTTATAAAATAAATGCACCATCAATAAGAATGGGGCAGAAAAAGTTTAATGACTCACTTAAATTTAATTCAAATTAGTTTTTTAAGATAATGAAACGCCAATCGAATATTTGGTACCTAAAAATTAGAAGAGATTCGATACCTTTAATATTACAGGAAAATGATTTAACAATAATCCAAAAGTGATCCCTCCAAATCTTGGATTTATGTAGGTTCTGTTATGCTCGCCTGTTGAATACACAAGGATGCTTTTGTGTGGACTGTTAAATAATCTTAGATCTACTCAGATCAAACTTTCCATTCTAACACAAGATCTTTAAAATTCTCATTATTTAGTAAGAACTATCTTTTAGGATTATAGTTTTTATAACACTAGGTAAATTTTAACTATGTAATATAATACGGTTTCAACTTTTTAAAAAAATTATATATCCTGACAATAATTCTAGGAGTTAATAAAGTATGGAGACATTTTATTATTGCCATGAACAAGTTAATGAATATCTCTAGTGGAGATTTTTTCAGCTGTAAATGTGAACTCCCAAAGAATTTTCATACTTATTTGTATGATGTTTGTGACATTTCCCTACTCACCTTTTTTAGATGGCTTGGGCGGTACCACTGGGCCAGGTTCTATGTTGTCATAAAAATTATTCATGGCTTTTGGGTCAAAGTTTCCTATAAAAGAAATAAATCACCAGGCATTTAGAGTTATTTCTCCTGTTACCTGAATTTTTTGTTAATGGAAATAAAACTTGTAAGAAGGGAAACTTTCCCAGGGTTTCAAAACTCATTATATTATCCAACTCACTTCCCACTGAAATTATTTTATTATTGTGAGAAAAGACCCAAGCAAACTAACACACCAGTGTCTACCTAGTGGTTCACCTAAAGGAGTATTTTTCTTACTGCAAAGCTAGTTTTTTTAGGCAGAATTAAGCATGTGGCGCATTTAGGGAGGTAAATGAAGGACAGAAATGAAAGGATGGCTGGACTGTTCTCTCTTTGTTTGTTTTGATTTTAGTGAACAAACCATAAGATTTAAATGGTGAAAGCTCAATTCCATATCTTTCATAATTTACCTTAATATTTAAACTATTTTAAATTCAACTATGAAAGACCCCAAATATATACATTTACAAAGATTTTTTCAAGTGTTATGATATCACCAGCTCATGGATTCCTATCCTCAAAAAAAGGAGAATCTTAAATGTCACCTACAGATTTATCAATGATAAAAGATGATACGGTCTTGCCACAAGATTTTCATCTCTCTTAAAATGTTCACTCCCTGATCTAGTGTCTAATTCAGCCCCATCGCCTGCCAGGACTCCTCCACGGTCAGTTTTGATCCAGGGCCAGCTTTTGGTCCCACCTTCACTTCTGTGAACCTATCACTGCAATCCCATCATTCCGCACAATGCCAACGAAGCTTTATAACTACCCATGCTTATTTCCAGAGGGCGTTATATGGCATTGATATATAAAGTTCAAATATATTGGATCTCTTGATTTCTAGACCTATTTTTTTCCCAACAAAAGTTTTCCTCACCAAAACCAACAACAAAGATGCTTCTCAGCAAATAATGCACTGATTTGCATCTAATCTAAATGTCCACCAAATGTCTACATTCCTTCTCTCATCTAAAAGTTTAGATTGGAAATTTATATAAAATTTTCCCAGAGCATGGAAGAGTAGAGATTTAGAAATGCTTAAGCACCAAAAAGAGCTCTTTGTTGTCCAATGGAGACGAAAAACACAGCTCTTCACTTATAAAATCTTAACAGTGGTTTCCCTTGCAGGTCCAATTACAAATGCTCTTATCCGTTTGTGTATGCTATTTTAAGATATTTTCTGAAAATAATTCCTATGACTGCTCGTGAAAGCCACAATGCTATTTGGTATATTAATTGGATCTTTTTATGCTTTAAGATGCTTCATATGTATTTCTTCAATTACTTAAGTTACAGTTGATGTTCTAATTTCTAGATCCCATTAGGTTACTATAAATACCCTAACCAAATGTTTGTTTTGCTTCAAAGAACACAAAAGCAAAAAAAAAAAAAAAAAAAATCAATGCTGTCTTCTAATATAGTAGCAATAGTTTATATAACCACTACATTATGCATAGTAACTCCTTCATTGCTTAAAGCTAGTAGGCTGTAACTAGACTTCTGAAAATAACTTTAAGAGCACCTAACTAGATCCCTTAACTTTTACATTCGAACTTCCTTCTATTCAGATAGTTCCATGTCTTCTGGTTCCGCTGCTTCTACTATTTAACCTTGCCTAAAAATGGCAATGGAGTAATTTTATACATACCTCTTAAAATACAGTGGAAGCTCTCTTAGCTGCCATAATTAACAACAGTAAGGTGGGGGCTGATTAAACATGGAATTGTTAAGAAAAATTACATGTGACTATAATGTAACAAAACATATAAAGACGGCAATATTTTAATGGTGGACCCAGACCTTTTCTTTACCTGTCTGTTGACTGAAGGTTCTATATTATCTTTCTTATTTAAACTATACCTGTGATAAGCTTAAAGTTTGGCGGGAAAACTTTTCTGTAAAGTGAGATGATAAACACTTTAGGCATTGTGGACCTGTAATACAGTCACTGTTGCAAAGTCCTCAACTGTGCCACTGAAGCTCAAAGCAGTCCGAGGCAATATATAAACAAGTGGGGATGGCTATGTTCCATTAAAACTTTATTGTAAAAAACAGGTAGCAGGCTAGTTTACTGAACCCTGATATATACTTCGCTTTCACTTCTTCAGAGTGGAGCAAGAAAGATACTATAAGAACATTTAATTTGAGGACAGAATACTCTTAGATTTTTAATTTCCCCCTTAACCCATTACAGTTGCTTTTACCCGTATCTAATTCACAGTCCCTAATGATTTGCCTTTGAGCCTTTAAAAGGGTTTGTCTCTGATTTTTATAGGAAAAGCAGCCTTTCCTGACTTCTCATCAGTTTAATAACTGGCATAAACAGGTTTAGGAACAGGCACAACTGAGTCTTGGTAAGCAGACAATTCCAATAGTATGTGGACATGCCAGAATTTAGCTTCCTATCAGGACTGTGCAGTGGCTATGGACTCTTGTCAGTATAGTTTACAGAGGAAATGAAGAACGACTCTACCCTGGTGAGCTGGGTAAATGAAAGTCAGTTAAGAGAGCTTCTACTGTAGTATATTTCTATAAGAAAGCCAAAAAAAAGAAAAAACAAAAATCCCAGAAACAAAAACAAACTCCTGAAATCTCTAAGGTATAGCTCGATGTTTTTATGTAACACATAACATAAAAAATTGCCATGGGATTTACTTTAAAACCAGAAATCTGATGTTTTGATTTGTGATCCCTATTTTTACAAATATTTTAGATGACTCACATAATATGAACCTACCAAGTTTTAGAGTTGAAACCCATAATTTACAGTAAATGACTAAAAGAGGATAAATGCAGAGTAACAACACAGAACGATCTTAATGATGAAATTACCAAAGTAAAACTATTTTTTGATCCCCAATCTGATCTATGACCATGGGGTGGAGGGATCTCTTTACCAGGACTGTAATCTTACAATGGATAAAAACTCTCTCTTAAGTCTACAAAACGAAAATGATTGCTATTTAAGCAGCTTAAAACACCACACTATTACTTATGGTTTACCAAATAATCAATTCTATACCTCTAGATTGAAGGAGGTCAACTTCTTTCAGTGTACAGTCAACATTTATCTGGAGTTGTCTGTTCATGCTTCTCAATCTTGTCATTTCCTCAGGCTAGTAAGAAAGGACCCAAAATAGCAATTGTGGGAAAGTCATTATCAAGCCCAACATTTAAGAACTGCTATTCATGTTAATCGTTCTGATTGGTTATTACCAAGAATATGGCCTTAGTCCATAACAGGGCATGTTTAAGAAGTCCTATGTGTTATATTTTTCAAGGAATAGTCAGATAAAATGGGGACATCATTACGGCCACATATAAACAAAATCTGCACATAACATGGTGGGCTAAAATACTATACTGTTCTAGCATACGAAACACTACCATTTTAATCACAGAGCACTGAGAATATTCCTATGTTTTCATGATAAGGGAAACTATAAGTATGAACCTTTTAAACAAGCAACATCTATTATTTTAGTCTTGTCCAGGATGGTTAAAATTACAACAGTACTAATTTTAATTAACACTTACTGAGTGGCAGGCACTGTGTTCACCAGAATTCTCTCATTCTATCCTTAAAACACTCTTTCAAGGTAAATACTAATATCAGTCCCAATTTATATATGAGGAAGCTGAGGCACAGAGGTCATATAATTTCCCCAAGGTTATGAAAGAGACAGGATTTGTATCTAAAAGTCTTCTATATATAGAATCAATTGATCTAGTACATGAAAATTTCAGGAACAAATGGATTCCATTCTTCTTCCAACTTTGTTTCCTTCTGCCTCAACCTTTCCAGCCCAGCCTACTCCTTAGGGCGTTTGGGACATATATGAGACACTGAAATGCGGAAGAGAGCCCTATTCTTCAGTTAAAGCTTTTTGGAAGCCTTTATTTCCCCTTACATTCTGAATTCCTTTACTAATTTACATACAGGTATAGTAAAAAGTCAGGGCTTTCAACATTGCCTAGATATTAACTCAGTTTCTAAGGCGATTCTATAAAGTAAAAGATAAACATCTGCAATGACAGGAAGACAAAATAAAATTCCATTCTGTTAAAAACATGTAGTTCGCTCAAAACCAAATACTACGTTATTGTAAGAGTGAAAAAAAATGAGCAAAAAGGGTTATTTTAATTCACATTGCAAGATCTTATGCTGTTAGGAGGTATTACTAGAATAACTGGAAAGGCCCACTAAATTAGCAGCTATCAAAAGTTTAAACTAAGGCCCTGACTGGTGTGGCTCAGTGGGCTGGGCCTCATCCCTCAAGGCAAAAGGTCTCCATTTTGATTCCAGTCAGGGCACATGCCCGGGTTGCAGGCCAGGTTCCTTGGTTGGCGGTATGCCAGAGGAAACCCATCAATGTTTCTCTCCCTCTCTTTCTCCCTCCCTTCCCGTCTCTCTAAAAATAAATAAAGCCTTTTTAAAAAAGGTTTAGAATAAGAACTATAATAAATCCCTTAAAGTGCCAAGGGAACATAAAAGTCATTTAGGAAAATTTATTAGGGATTGCTTTTCTCATTCCTATGGGTAAACCACGTGACATTAACATGTAAAGTGCTTATACCTTATCTACCAGACAATATTAAGACTTTATTTTTAGATAAAGCACTTGCTCAAGGATGTCGAAGAGTGATGCTGTCTTACTAGGAATATGCAAAAGAACCTGTTTTCTTTGTAGAATCTTATTGGGAAAGTCAAGCACCCAAAGAAGCTGATCATTTCCATTTATTGGGGTGGGGGGAATGTCTCAGCCATGGTGTCCCTGCATAGTGAAGCTCTATAACTAAGTATGAAAATACTATAATACTGCACATTTGCTTATAACAATTTCCAAAGACAGTGGAACCACTGGAACTCGGTGAACTAACAGTTTATTTGTAAGATTCCTATGTCCTTTTTCATAGCTTCTGATTGAGGGGAAAAAGTTGTTTCTGAAAGTTACTACCATTTATCAAAAGGTACAGTTTTTCATGGAGAAGGGGGTTTGAGAGTGGCTGTGCATAATTTACAGTTGTTTGTAAACTACCAGGATATTTATATCTCACATTTCAAAGCAAAAACTTCTAAACTTTTTAAAAGGTAACAAAAATACCCTGTCAACTGTTTTAGTACTTTTAGAAGCTGTCTCACAGAGACCAAGGTTGAAGACCGCTGATGTTCTTTGGTGGCTTGGCCCCAATTATGCATCTGAGACTCCGAGCAGTGGGTTAATCCACAAGCCCAATTAGTCTAAGATGAATGGGAGGAAAACTTTGTGAAAACTTTGTGGATGGGGGGTGGGGGTGGGGGTGGGGAGACTGGCAGCTCTCTATTAAAATTCTATGTATCCTTAAATTTC
>PVJD01009996.1:0-57403 GCA_004026545.1 Mormoops blainvillei
CCCGCCCCTCCTCCCAGGCCATTCTATCAAGAAGTAGCAGCCCAGGTGCCCCCCATCCTGGCTGGGTCCCCCTGGCTGGACTAGGGTCTCCTCTGTGGCTCAGCAAATTGTTCCTGCCTCACCCCTGCCTTGGAGCCAGCCTCCCCTCCCTCCGCCAGCTACCAGATCTGTCCCCGGGCACCCCCAACCCTTGACGTGGCCTCCTGGTCACCCGCTGCCCCCCATTCTCCATGCAGCAGCCAGAGGGCCTCTCCAAGCCGTGGTCATACACTCTTTCAGACCCAAATCGCCCCTTGAAGCCCTCCAGTGCTTTTTCTTTATGGCTGCGGTGAGCCCCGCGCCCTCCCAGGGAGGCCCGGAGAGCCCTGCCCCTGCCTCGGTGGGGCCTCGGTGGGGCCTCGGTGGGGCCTCGCTCTGCTCCCCGACTTCAGCCCCGCCCCCAGCTCCCTCTCCCTAGAGCAGGGACCCTTCCTGGCCGCTGTTCTGCCTTTCCGCGGCTGCATCCTCACTGCCCTGTTCCTTCCAGCCAGAGGTCCCCAGCCAACTGTCCCCTCCCCAGGGAGCACTCCCTGTGGTCACCGCCACAGAGCTGCCCCCAGTGACTGCTGTCTCACCCCCAGCCTGCCACTCCCAGCACTTGGACCTGAACTGTCCTGGTCTCGTGGGCCCCCAGGGGAGGCTGGGCTGCCTGCCCCATTGCCCTGTCCCCGTGGCGAAGGCGGAGGGGCCGGAGGACCCAGCCACGCCTGTCCTTGCACTGGGGCAGGTGGCCTCAGGGGCCTGGAGCAGGCTCTCCCCTCTGTCTCCCCTCCTCCCTCCGAGGCCAGTCCTTCCCTTAAGGGGAGTCTCCTGCAGGGCGAGGGGGAGTCACTGGTGTCGAGCCCTCGGTGGGGGCCGGGTCTGGTGACTTGGCAGGGAACCACCAGCCTCTTCCCCTGGCTTGGTGGCAGGAATGGCATTCCCTTCTGCTCGTCTGGAGCCGGCCCCTCGGAGTGCGATGGGCCCAGGCAGCCACAGTCACCCAGCTCGGTCCACCGCCCCTCCCCCCCAACAAGGCTGCCGCACCCCCTGCGCTCCCAGCACATGCCCCCTGCAGCAAGGCTGGGGGGCTGGCACTTTCGGGTTTAAATCCCCCTCTGGAGTCCCTTCACATCTGCCCCCGTTGAAAATGTTGACGTAGAAATGTCCAAACTTCTAAGAGTTTTTTAAAATCCTCACCTGAGGACATGCTTATTGCTTTTAGAGAGAGGAGGGAGGAGGAGAGAGAGGAAGGGAGAAACACTGATTGGTCGCTTTCCGTAAGCAAACCAGACCAAACCTGCAACCCAGGCATGCGCCCTGACTGGGAGTCAAACCTGCAACCTGTTGGCCTGTTGGACAGCACCCTACCAACCGAGCCACACTGGTCAGGGCTGTAGGAATGTTTATGAGTTTATTTGAGCCAAAGTGACGACGGTTGCCGGGAGGCAAAATCTCAGCGGGTTGGGAAAACGCTCCTGAGAGCGTCAGTTGGGCACCTTTTATTTTATACATTAGAACCAGAGAAGGAGACATAAGGGGGGTCGTGGATTAGGGGGATGGGAGAAAGCAAAGCAGGGAAATCTCCGGGATTGGATGGAAAGGAGAGTGGAGACACACACACGTCTTCTACGTGGGTGGGTCGGGACAGGGAGCACATACAGCCCGCGGACATGGCGGGGATGGGGGGGGGGGGGGGGGGGGGGGGGATGCCAGGGAGGGCCCTGGGCCCTGGGCGCTGGTGCAGGCAGGTGAGCCCTGGGAGGCTGAAAGAGGAGACCAGGCTGACATTTCAAAGGTATGTTATCCTAAGTGCAAAAAGGCAACAGTCGGGCTCAGTTAAGGTAAATACTGGCCTTTGCCAAGGAAGCCGCTGGCCCAGGACGTGACTACCTGCCATGACCCGCCTGTAGTTCGGAAGCTTTCACGTCAGTCCACCCCGTGCAGTTGCTTTCGGTCTCTGAGTCTGCGCGGCCGCCACGCGGGCCTCCGCGAGCTGGCCGGGTTTCGTGTGTGGCCCCTTATTCATCCACAGAAACTTCCTCCTGGGCTTTCAACATTATGCCCCTCTTCTCCTTGTCCCCCACCCCAAGCTGGGGAGGAGTGACCCCAGAAACTGAGCACAGGCTCCAACTCGCCAAGGACCACACACCCGGTGCCATGCGGTCTCTGGCGGCTGCTGTCCGCCTCACTCCTTTCTCCCCACTGAGCTGCGGGCTCTGCCCCATCCCTACTGGCCCCACAGACGGGGCCTCCCCATCCTGCCTCCAGCCCCCTCTGTCCCTGGCCTAGGCTGCTGATATCCAAGCCTTTCCCGCAGGACCTCACACCCCAAAGGCTGTGCCCTCAGCTGCCCCTGCACCGTGGAATGGACAGGTCTGGGTACCCTCCTCCTACTCCTTCTCCAGATCCGGGGCCAGGATAAAGTGCTGAGGTGACCCCCTTGTAACTGCACAGGAACCTCGTTTTCTCTTGGTCTGCCCTTAAGTTTGATTTTTTTTCTTCTTTTGACTCAAACTGGCCTCCGCCATCACCCTGGCTCACCCGCCCCCTCTCCCTTGCTTAGTCATTAAGACCTTAAAGCAGCGAGTCTCTGGTCGGCACCCAGTAGTCTTAAAGACAAGGCTTCAGGTCTGTTGACCACAGAAAGAGTTTTGATCGAATTTAAGATAACACCTAGGCCTCAGCTGTGTCGCATCTCCAGGCTGACCCACCGTGCTGCGCCCTTGCGCAACCAGACGCAGATACGCCACAGCTGACGTCAGCTGCGGTTGGGGGGGCGGGGCAGAGCGTGGCCTACCTGGGACACCGCCTCCCGAATAAACCCACACCTTCTTGGCTGCAAACTCCTGTCCGTATCTCACCGGGCTTTGATGGGCACAGGCAAACGGGCCCCTTCAGTCCGGCGACACCCTCCCTGGTGAGCTGGGGACCCCTCCCCTGTTCACAGATGTAGCGGTCAAGGCCAATTCCAGCAATATCAGAGTACGTTCCCACTGGGGCCCTATGCACGGAGCTGAGATGACTGTCCAGGGTCCCACCATCCCCCGCCCCCATCCTCACAAAAGGAAAGGACTGCAGAGAGGTCTGTGCAGGTGGAGAGTGAGCACAGGGGGTGCAGTGAGTGGTGGTGCCCCGCAGGCAGTTCTCCCCAAGCCCCTGCTCCCCGGTGAGAAGGGGCAGGCAGTGCGGTGGGGCTGGACCCACTGGGGACTTGACACGGAGCCAGGAGGACGGGCCTGCCCAAGGCTCTGAGAGCCTGGGAAAGCCGCTGGGGCCCACCCCTGCTCCCCAAATAAATCACTCCACAGACACTTCTGGAACCAGCTTTATATCAAGCTCTCAAAACCCAGATCCTGTTCTGAGTATTCACCCACAAAAGCAGTATTATCAAAAATAATATTAACAACATCGGACACGCTAACGCTACACGTACACAAGGGCTTCTGTGCATCACTCACACGGGCCAGTTCCTGGCCAAGTACCTGGAAAGAGTGCTGGGCCAACCCTGGCGGCCCCTGAGTCCGAACCAGCCCCTGGTGTGGAGAGGGTCCACGGCGTGGGCAGAGGCTGGGAGGGTAACCGAACCCGTCTTTGGGGGTAGGACAAGGTGTCCTACAGGGCAGGGGACAAATGGAGGCCATGGTGAGCAATACCATGGCTCCCCACAGATGCCCATGTCCTCACCTGGGGCACCTGCAACTATGTTAGGTTCCACGTAAAGGAGAGTGAAGGTTGCAGGTGACATTAAGGTTGCTAATTGGCTGGTGTGACAAACAGGGAGAGGGTCCTGGGTCTTCTGGGTGGGCCAAGCGCTATGACAGGGGTTCTTAAAATGGACAAGGCGGGTGGGAGAGAGGTGCTGGGACAGGACAAGGCTTTGGAATGAGCCGTATTCCCTCACGGCTGGGAAGGGCCAGGGAGTCCCCACCTAGCGCCTCCAGGAGGGACACGGCCCGCCCACCCATCCTTGGACTTGAGCCCACAGACCCGCATCAGGCCTCAGAACTGAAAATAAGTCTTGCTCTAAGCTGCTATGTGTGTGGAAATTTGCCACAGTAGCAGAAGGAAACTCACTCAGGGGCAAAGGGGTCAGAGGTCAAGCTTGCCCTACCCTGGGCCTGCATGGGGGGCAGGCTGAACCCTAGAAGACCCTCAAGGTCCCCTCCTGGGCCAGCCCTCAGGGGCTGCCTGCGGGCCATGAGAGAGGCCACGGTCTCAGCTGCAGGGGTCCCTGCGTGTTCTGGAGGAGGGCTTCGGTGCTGGCGAGGCCCCAGCACGGACCCCGCTTTCCAGGCCCCAGATAAGAGCTCCTCTTCCCCGTCTTTCTCTCCCAGCTGCCTGCGGCCTCACAGACTTGCTGAGCCAGCTCATCGCAGCCCTGGGCGGAGGAGGCAGGGGCGGCAGGGCGGGGCCTCGGCCAGGCACTCAGACAGGGCAGCTGGGGGCGGACCGGGAAAGGCCCCATGGATAGGAGGGAACCTGGGACCTCTGACGCACAGCCACTCTCCCTCCTTTAGCGCGCGCACGAGCCACTGTCATTTCTCACGTGTGGCCTCTTCGGCTCTTCACGACAGGTGCTCCTGCCCCACAGGCTGGGTAACAAACCGAGGCCTGTCCAGTTCCAGCACCCAGGGGCCACGCCTTGGCCAGAGCCGGGCAGAGGCAGCGGCAGAAGGCGGGAGGCTGGTGCGGGGCTGTGAAGCCAGTGCCGGTCGGAGCTGCCTCCCAGCGGGGTGGCCGCCCCGTGAGGGCTGTGCCCGACACCTGCTGAGTGCTCACAGCGGGTCAGGCTGTAGGAAAAGCTAACCAACGTTTATAAGTGAAAATAGGGACTTGAAGGGTCCTTGTGCCCTGGGGCTGACGTCGAGGATTCTCCGGATGCCCTTGACTTCGCTGTTTGACAGGTTCCCCTTGATGGTCAAGATGGCGCTCAGGTGGTCTTTGCTGGAAAGGAGAACGTCCCGTCAGTCCAGCCTGGTTGCCGACACCCCTGCTCACACCCCGTCCCAGCTCCTCCCGCTGCGGTCCCGCAGGGCCGGCCACCTGTCTGTCCCTAGAGCACACCAAGCTCCTGCCCGTCGCGGGCCCCGGACTGGCTGCGCCTCCTGCGACACTTCAACGCACCCTTGAGGTGACCTGCTCCTCCCACTCCGTAGGTCTCGGCCAAAATGCCACCTCCCCCAAGAGCCTTTCCCACCTCTCAAGTCGGCTCCTCCCGTTGGTTAAATAATCTTTACAACTTGGAATCGAGCTTCTGTGCCTGGTCGCCTCATTATTGCTAGCCTTCAGTGACTACGAGCTACGTGGGGGAGAAGCGAGGCCTGGCCTGTCTTGTACTTCCTGCCCTCCCAGTGCCTAGGACAGAGCCTGGCACCTAGCGGCCCATTCGGTAATTGTTGGTGGGAGGTGGGTGGAGGGATGGATGAGCGAGTTGATGGGTGGAGGTGGATGATGGATAGATGCACAGATGGATGGACAGATGGAGGGATGGAGGGATAGAGGGATAGGTTGGTGAATAGATGCACTGATGGATGAGTGCGCGGGTGGATAGATGGAAGGATGATGGGTGAGTGGGTGGATCGATGGATGGGTGGAGGGATAGGTGAGTGGAAGGATGGCTGGATGGGTAGATATGCGGATACAGTGGGCAAGTACAAGTAGGGACCCCCCAAAACCGGAATTATCTCCTGGAGGGTAGGCCCTTTGCCATACAGGCTTCCCCGGCTAGGCGAGTGTTCTAGGAACCCATCTGTATTGGCGCACCAGTTGGCGTTGTCGTGAGAGGCTGTGTTCGACTTCAGTGACATTTTTGGGAAGATTCTTTCAACCCATTTGCCCATTTCAGGACGGGTGGTTTACGAGCGCGCCTGCCCGCACTGCGCTGAGTGTTCGGCAGCTTGTGACCAAACGTGGTGAGACCCCCGGGCCCCTCCTTCCCTATTCATCTGCTCTTGCCCCAAGAAGCTTGTTTGTTTCCCAGGATGAAAAAATTCCTCAAAAGGAAACAGTTTGCAGATGCCTGGGAGGTGAAACAAACACATGCAGAGGCACTAAAAGGTATCAACACGGAGGAGTCCAAAACCGATTTTGAGCAGTGGGAAGAAAGTCTCAGTGGGTGTATTGCATCAGATGGAGAGTACTTTGAAGGTGACAGAAGTTTAAACATGTAAGAATGAATACACAACTTTTTATAAATAAATTCCGGTTTTTTGTGTTCCCCCTCGTCTATTGCAGGCGAGTTATATAACCAGCCATGGAGGTGGTCAGGTGAGTAGCTGGGGAGACAGCCGCTGTGTGGGTGGGCGAACAGATGGGTGAGTGTGGGGAAGGGGGAGGCAGCTGGATGAGCCCAGGGGGTCAGCCGGGGGCTAGGCTAGGCTAGGCTGTGATGCCAATCCAAGACCCTTTCAGGCTTGCCCACCGTGTCAAAGGACTCAGCCCAGAGACACCACTTCCCTGGCTCACAAGCCCTCTAGGCAGCCAGAGGCTAAGCCTCCACTCTGGAGCAGGGGCCCAGGGCCCAGGCCCAAGGCCCTGAGGACTGAGGCCACACTGGGCTCTGACCACAATGGGGGGCCAGCAGGGCCATGTCGACTGCCCAGGTCGCATGGTGCTCTGTTCTTACCTGAAGTCAGGGTACGAGATGGCATAAGTGGCCACCTCCATCTTGATGGCATTGGGGTCTTGCAGGCGAATGATCTCAGCGAGCGTGGGGAGGGCTTGGTGCAGCCAGGTCGCCGGGGAGCCCTGCAAGCACGGGCGTGGTCAGAGGGAGGCTGCCTCTCTTTCAGAAGGGCACCCAGGGGCCCAGAGAGGTTCGGGCCGGACGTGACCAAGTTCGGAGAGGCCCAGAGCGGTAGGGGTAGCCATCCCAGGGGGCCGGGGCTTACGTTCTGAGTGCAGAAGCCCTGGATGAGGTTGGCGTTGGCCAAGATCTGCCCCGCTAGCTGCCGCTGCTGCTCCGCGGTCTTGAGGACCAGGTGCCCCTTGCTGAGCCGCACGATGTACGCCTTCACCAGGTGCAGGTGGACGAGCTCCATGAGTTCCTGCGCGGGCCAGTGGGCAGGGTCGTGTGAGCCGGCCCGACCGGACACTCACCTCCTCCCTTGAAGCCTCGGAGCCAGGAGTCCAGGGAGGGGCCGACGGCAGAGCAAAGGTGAGCACACACAGTGCACGTGTGCACGTGTTCGTGGGGGTGTGCACACACACCTGTGTCGGCACCTGTGCTCAGGCCGGAGCCCCTGCCGACCCGGCCCCCAGCCCGCCGTGGCCTCCTGCCCAAGGCCTCCTTACCTCCCGCGGACACCTGTGCAGCCCCGAGAACTCAGGCAGCGCTCTTTCCACAGTGAGGAGGATTTTCTCCACGGTCTGCTCCGCAGCTGTCCAGCGGGTCTTCGTGAGCTTCTTGAACAGGGGCTGCAACAGGAGAGAGGCAGGATGTCCGGGCCCGCCCCGCCGGGGAAGGGCTGCCCGCCGCAGACACGCACACGCACACGCACGCGGACATGTGGGCTGACACACGGGGCGGCCCAGCGTGGTGGGGGGGCCTCCGGGACTGCCAAGGAGCCGGGGCAGAGCTCGGGTCACAGGCAGGAAGTGGGGGCGGGGTCGTGTGCCCTTCCCCAAGGCCAACCAGCTGTGGTTCCTTGGAAGCCAAAACTATCTGCCTGTCCTGGTGCTTTTTCCACCACTCCCCCCACCCTACTGGCTTTAAATAAATAAATTCCTGCATAAACAAGGCCTGTGCTTGGCTGGTGCCAAGTCCTAGGGGTCATGGTCTGGACTTCACCACCAGCAGGCCCCGCGCGGCCTCCGGCTCTGGGCACGGGGGACGAGGCTGGCCCCAGGAAGGGAAGGCAGGGAGCCCCTTCTACTTTTTTTCCAGGAACCCTGCCTCGCCCTCTGCTACAGGAACTAGCGGCTTTCTGTGGGTTTCTCGGCCCCAGCAGAGGGGGCCGTCGGTGGCTTCCAAGGTTCTGAGCATCACAGCTGGCGGTGAGGCTGGGGACAGGCTGGGGGAGTGGGGCTGGGGGTGAGGGAGGCAAACTGGGCACAAGCTTGGGGGCTGGGCTGAGTCTGACGGGGCGGGGCCCACGGAGGCTCTTCCGTGACCTCCCAGCTCCAGGCGGGCCCCTCTGAGGCCAAACCCCAGGCTGACCCAGTGGGGGCAAGGGCAAGGCCTCCATGGTCCCTCTCCTGGCAGCACCAGCCCCTCAGGCCAGTCTTGGCTCCTGTCCTTCCTTCCCCCCTCATACCCCCAGCACCGGGCGCAGCGGGGGCCCAGGGAAGGAGACCTCTGCTACCTCCAGATCCTCCACCAGGCTCTGGAGCAGGGTGTCGAAGCCGTGACTCTTGAGCTCATTCAGGGGGTCCAGGAGGTCCCGGGACGCCTGCCAGTTCCGCTCCACCGACGTCCTGGACGGCCAGGGAGGCAGGGAGGTCACATCAGCCCTGCCCAGCCTACAGCCCATACCCAGAGGGCCAGCTGTCCCTAGGCGAATCTTCCTCAACCACCTCTTCACTCTAGAACCCTCCACGGTCCTTGTTCCCTGAGGGAGCAAGTCCAAGTCACCTCACCCAGACTCCCCAGGCAGGGCCCTGCCGGCTCACCACGCCGCCAGCACACACCCAGGCCACACCATGTTCTACCTGGGGACGCAGCTCAGCCTCTGCACACCTCAGTGTGCTTGCCCACCTGTGGGCACAGTCACGGCACCTGCTTCGCAGGGCTGTTCTGAGGCCTACCTGCTTGGCTTGACCCGCCCCCACCGGCACTTCAGCGCTTCCCGGTGGCAGGTCCTGCTCTCTCCCTTCCCCACAGGCCTTCCCATGTAATTCCGCCTCCCAGACACCCTTTCTCTCCGACAGGCAGTGCCCTCCCTGGGCTCCTCTGCTCCCGCACACCCCTCCCGGGCCTTCACCCGTCTCACCGCAAGGACCAGCAGTTGTTGATATTGGCCATGACATTGGCCCTGTAATTCCTCAGCAGCCGGCACCTCCTCAGAAATTCGTCAAAGGCTCGCTGGTAGCTGGGGAAACCAGAAAGGGCACTTGCAGGACCAGCGCAAACACTGCGGTAACAGCGGCCTTCCTGGGGTTACAGAGCAGAGCGCTTTTCCCAAGGATGGTCCCCCCCACAGCCCAGGGTGGCGCCGGTCCCTAAGCATCATGGGACTGACTTTGCTCCCTGAGGCCGGCAGGGCCAGGCCCTGCAGAGCTCCTGAATAGGGAGCCAGCCCGGCTCTGCTGCCCCCTCTACACCTGGGAGACTGGGGCAGGGGGGCATGAGTGGATGGAGGAGTCCTCAGAGGTGGGGAGGGAGGCAGCCAAGACAATTGTGGGGTAGAGACTGGAGGTGTCACCTGACGGGGAGGCCAGGGTCTCAGACTCTTGGGAGGAGGCATCCTCGCTGCAGCTGAGAGCCTTGCACGGAGAGTGGAGGCACTCGCGCTCCGCTGAGCGGTGCCGGGGCAGGACTCCTGCCCATAATGACGGATGCTCTAGGGGCTGGGAGGGGACCCGATCTAGCTCGGATCCCCAGACGGGGCTCAAGGAGGAGGCTGTAAGGCCCCGTGTGCAAGCCCGCACACGCACTCACCTCCTCAGAAATGCAGCCAGCTCCACCAGCAGCAGGGGCTCTATCTGCGAGCCCAGGTCAAGCGTGATGCTCTCGGCCTTGGCCTGGCTCTGACAGATGATCTGCAGAGGCGAGGGCGAGCTGAGCGGGGCCACCCGGACCAGCGCTGGGGCAGGGGTAGGGGCATGCCAGCACAAGGGGACGGGCTCAGAGGCAGGCATGTGTGTGCGACGGGCTGTTCATGAGCACAAGGGGAGGGCTGTGCTACCTGGATGATGTCGACGGCCAGCTCGCTGTGGCAGTGGCTGTCCAGCCGCTGGGGGGCCACATCGTCGGCCCAGTGCTGTGACTCCAGACTCAGGGCTCGGGTCATTAGCTCCTTCACACTGGCCTGTTGGCGGGGAGGGTCAGGGTAGCAGGAAGCCCATTGCCTGGCCCACATGGAAGTCCCTGTCAAGCTGTCTGCCCACGTCCTGTCCGTCCCGCGCCTGCCCTCCGCCTCCTTCCGGCCCCTCCCTGTCCCAGCCCTGGTGCTGTTGCTGAGCTCACCGCCTCGTTGGACAGGAACGTGGCCTCCAGCCGCCGGATCTTCTGGGGGGACAGGAGGCTCCCCAGCTCGATCCCTTGCAGCTCGCTGGCAAGCTTGGGGCTGTTGATGATGTCGCTGTGGGCAGGGGGGGCTGGCATGAAGAAACAGCACCCACCCAGCAGTGTCCCTTAGGCGAGTGCCCTCCCCCTTGGCTTGAGTCTCTGCGAGCCCTGAAATCCAATGTCGGACCCGCCATGCCCTCACCCCCACCCCTGCTTCCCCAGCTCAGGTGATGGGTCCTCCACCCACTCAGCTGAGTTCAGGTCAAAACCCTTGGAATCACCGTGTCTCCTCTCCCATTCTCACCCTCTCATCCACTCAGGTTCCGAAAGGTCTCCCCCACTGGTCAGCCTCCAGCCACCCGGGCCCAGTGCCCAGCCACCCCCATCTCTTGCCTGGCTCACTGCAGGAGCCCCCTTCCAGGCCTCCCTGCTTCCGCCCCGTCCCCGTCCTGGACAGGCAGTCCACCCGGCAGGCAGAGCCTGCTCACCCCCTCCTGAAATCTGACCTCCCCTCACACACCTGAAGCCCAGCTCCCCACAGTAGCAGCCTGAGACCAGCCACCAGTCTCCGCCTCTGTCCCACCCGGTGTCCCCTCGCTTCACTCCGCCCTGTGCCCCCCTCTCCTGCTAAGCCAGCCCTGCTGCCCCAGAGGCTGGGCCAGTGCAGGCTGGAAGGGCCCCACGGAGGCAGAGGTTGAGGCGGCTCCACTCATCCTTCTGGCGCCTCAGTGGGTCCCGGACCCCAGGAACAGCCCAGCCCTGGCATTTCCTCGGCCTTTGTCTGCCAGCAGGCTCAGGAGTGGCCCTCTGTCTGCCCCTTTCAAAGCCTGGATGCCGTGTCCCTTTGCTCCCTGCACTTCTGGCCACACAGGCCCCCACAATGCCTCCCTGACCCCCCTCCTAAGGGCTCCATGCCCAGCGGGCCCGTTTGCTGCTGTGCTGACCCCCGTGGGCTCTGGGCTGAAAGCCTGCCACTCACTGGGACAGGAAGGCTGACTGGCAGCGGTGTGCGTGCCCAGCATTTCCTGGTGAGTCAAGCAGGACAAGCAAGGAGGGACTGGCCGGCCAGGGGCTGGCTCGTCCCTCCTGCAGACCCTGCCCTGTGCCCTGCTGCCACCTCACCCACCACACCCCTGGGCCCTTCCTCTGGACCTCATTGCAGGCTGAGCACCACCTGAGCCCACAGGCCACCCAGATGTGTCCCTAGACCCTCAGACACTGTTCACACTCCTCCAGGCTTCCTGCCGGCTTCAAACTTGGGGCTGGGCCAGCCCCAATGGACCCCCGGCTTCTCATGCCAGGCATGTCCACGCTGTCTCTCCCCACCCACCGGGTGCCCAGAGGTCTGTGGAGTCTAGGGGAGTCGGGGGATGCCCGGGGCTGTACCCACCACTACCAGGTCCCTCTGCTGGCACAGCCAGCCCCCACGAGGAGCTCCAGGCCTCGGTGGCCAGCGGCCAGCCTGGCTGTGGGCTTCCTGGGTGACCCTGCACAACAGGGACCTTTCCAACAGGCCACCTGGCCCTGCCCCAGCCCTGGTCTCAGAGCTGTCTGGGAGGGCCGCCATAGCCTGTCGACGAACCCAAACACCTACAAGCTCTGTACCGCTCCCAGAATGCCTCCCTGCTCAGCTTCAGGCCCGGAAGGGACGCCCTTTGCCCGGAGCCCCGCCCTCCTCTCCTGCCGACCCTTCCTTCTCCCAGCCCGGGAGCAGCCCTGAGCAGGGACACGTCCTCCCGCCCCAGACGGTCTCCTCCCTGGCCGAGCCCGGCCGGGAGGCCCCTGCCCTGGTCGCCCGCAGACCCTGGCCCCCCTGCCACAGCTTTCCTGTTCTGGGTTGTCCCCGTCCGCGCCACCGCCTGCCAGTTCAGGAATGAGCGAGGTCCCTGCCATTCTCTGTGCCTCTGTGTCCCCAAATGCCAAACGCAGTGGAGGCCCAGGAATTAAGGATCCCCAGTGCCGCGTGGACCCAGGGAAGGGCTCTGCCTGCACCGACCCGGCCGACCCTGCTCCTGGCCCAGGGTGACGGCGCCGCCTGCCGCCGCGGCCCCTCCCCACCACTCACTTCGGGTAGAGGCTCTGCACCCAGACCAGTAGCAGGTACGTGTCCCGCTCCAGCAACTCAAACTGCGCCATGGCCTCCATGTGGCCCGCGAAGCACTCGTGGTAGCTCTGGGCATAGGCTGCCACGACGCCGAACTCGGGGGGAAACAGCGGCTTCAGCCGCTCCACCACGGCCTCCAGGTCCTCCTTCAAGGTGCGGCCCATGTGCAGGAAGGTGCGCTCGGCCTCCGAGCGGCCATCGGCGTCCGCAGCCGGTGGTCGGCCCAGGCGCTCCTCGGCCTCCTGCGCCACGCCGCGCCGCCACAGCTGCAGCCAGCACCGCGGGCGCGTGGCTGCCAGCGCGGAGGGCCCGGGCCCCGCGGCCTCGGCGCGCCGGTCCTCGAGCTCCTGCTCAGCCAGCACGGCCAGCGCCTGGCGCAGCCGCTCAGGCGGGGCCTCCAGTGGCCGGCGCAGCAGGCCAAGCACCTGGTCGCGCAGCAGCACGTACAGCGCCTCCACCTTGCTCTGGCGCCGCACCAGGTCCTCCTCGCTTGTGCCGCCCGCCGCCGCGGCGGCCTCCAGCTCCCGCTCCAGCTGCAGCAGCGGCGCCGCGGCCTCCAGCCGCCCGCGCTCCAGGTCCACCTTGAGTTCCTCCGCTGCGGGGACCGGACAGTGCATTAGCGCGGCCAGCCAAGCGTAGCGGGTCGGCGGGGCCCAAAGGGCGAAGCCATGTGCCCAGAGAGGCCCGTCGGTGTCCCAGATGGGATGGAAGCCGCGAATGCCTCCTCCCAGCCCCCAAGGTTAGGCAGGAGGTGCAGGTGGAAGCCAGGAGGGGGGACACCTCCAAGCCGATGGTTCCTGCCCGCTTTGTGTCCTGGGTCAGTGGGCAAGCCGCTCAGGGAGCCCCAGCCCTGCAGGGCCTGGACAGCTCTGACCCGGAAACCCCAACCCCTGGAGGGGCCCCAGCCTACCTGTGGGCAGTGGGCCCACCAGCCAGGGCCTGGACTCGGGCTTGCCCTCCGGCTCGGCAGAGCGGGGTTGGCCCTTCTTCTTCCTCCCTTTGGTGAAGATGCTGAACATGCCACCCAGGCCTTTTGGCTTCTTCTTCCTCAGAGCCTCTTGCTCGCCCCTCTCTGGGGCTCCCTTGGGTCCCAGGGGCGGCACCAGGTCCTCAGAGGAGGCCTCTGACATGGAGGCCTCAGACTCCCCCTCAGACGTGGAGGGCAACTTCTGGGGTCTTCCAGGGAAGCCAGGGGCCCCTGGTGGAGGCTGCTGGCCTGGGAGGCCCTGGAAGAAGGTTATCACCTTCAGCATCACCCCGGCTCAGGCCTGCAGGGAGACAAAGGGGGGGGGGGGGCGAGAGGATGAGCGGTCACAGCACACAGGCGTGACGGCAGCACCCTGTGCTCTATCAGCTGCCACCGGTAGGACCGCCAGGGATCTGGCCTTCTGTCCCACGTGGGCACCAGCAGCTCACTCGCTCCCTGGCCACCCCCCTGCGCCCACAGCTTCTCCTCCCCTCCAGGCCCCTCCAAAAGTACCAGCGCAGGGGGAAGCCAAGCCCCCCAGACTAGGGGGGAAGTCTTCACTTCGTTGGGCCCGCCCTCCGTGCGGGGGCTGCAAGGCGTGGGGATAGCCTGGACCCCACAGGGGAGGGTCCCACTGCACAGAGTAAGGCCAGAGGTCGGGGAGCCACGTGGCACCAGCGGCTGGGCTGAGGCAGAGACCCGGCCCAGGCACGGCCTCCATCTTGCCCCGCCCTCCTCTGGTCTCGTCTGGCTGTGGGGTCCCAGAGGGACGCTGCGAGCAGAAACAGCGCTGCTCTTGCTGGGACCGCTAGGCAAGCAGAGCTGGACCCCCATCCTGGCCTCGGGGCTCAGCCCACAAAACCCACGGCACCCCTCAAACTCCAATGGGTGGAAAAGGACTTCGGAGAGGCTTTCACACGTTGCTGGGGACAGGGCTGCCTGAGGTCGCAAAGTGACTCGACGGGACGCAGGCCTCCTGGCTCTTGCTTCTGCCTGACCGCTCCCGAATGGAGGGGCACCGCCATGGCGACGGCTCCCGCTTTCTCCTGGGTGCGCGCCCCATCTCTTCCTCACTCCTGCCCAGGAGGGTGATTTCCCTCATCTCGCTTTTTCCTCATCTCACCGACTCGTGGAGGCTTCAAAGGCCCCTATGGCCAACTGCTTGGGCTTGGAACTCGTCACCTGCCTCTGGGTCAGCCCGCCTCTGGGTTCCCCACCACCTTGCAAGCTGCATTCAGAAAGGCAGGACCCCCTCGCGCCCACCATCACCCTCCAAGCAGCTTGACCATTGTCAGAGCAAGGCCTGGGGCGGGGTCAGGGGGGGAACATGGCTGACCCCAAGGGAGCAGCCAGGGCAGAGCCCGGCACAGGGAGCAGACAGGGCCAGGCCTGCCTGGCGACTGGAGTGACCCATAACCATAGTGCCTGCTCTTCCGCCCGAGAGTAAACACACCAAGTCACCACACATACAACGCGATGCCTCTGATTCACCGGTGCGACAAGCAGCGCTGCCAAGTAGATAGGAGGGTCCGCCATCCAGAAGGAGGAACTAAAGTGTATGTGTGCCGGGGTGGGGGGGTGCTGCTTGCCCCCCACCCATTGCAGGCTCGGCTTAGGCCTGTCAGGCTCCCCAGCTGCCCGCCCCCCCTGAGGGGGCCGCAGAGCCCAGGTTGTTCCCACCCCCATTGGCTTCGCTTGGGCGCTCTGGGCAGGGTCCTAGAGCTGCTTCCCGTGCTATTTGGTCAGGCGGTTCCTCTCCAGAACCAAGCAGGGGTGCTCTAAGGAGCCCCCAAACCAAGGCCCCTCACAGTGTGAGGCCAACGGGCACTCCTGCCTGCCCACCCACTGCCCCAGTGTCCTCTCCCATTCCATCCTGTTTTCACACCAAGCACCCAGGGGAGCTGGTCGGGCCGGCTGCCTGGGGCTGCTCGGCGCCACCCAGGGGAGCGAGGGAGAGGGCTGTCCTGACCAGCAGGGCTGCAACCAGCCTCACCTCCACCCTCACGGACCCCGCCTCCTTGGTCCCCACACATGCTAGGCTCCACCGGACCTCCAGTCCTCGCTTTGGCAGGTCCCCGCAAAGCATGGCTGCCTCCCCGCAGAGGGCACAAACTCCTCCTCAAGGCCCCGTAGCCCCGAGGCCGGTCCCAGGCCCTCAAAGAGCTGCAAACCCACAGAGCCCAGTGGGGCCCCTGGCTGGGCCTCAGTCAGGCTGCGTGTCTGCCAGGTCGCCTCCCTGCCTAGCGCCGCAGAGGCAGGCAGGGAGGCGCGCCCGACAGCAGGGCCGTCCGGCGGGCCGGGCGCGCGGAGGTCAGAAGGGACCCGCTCTGGGTGCACAGTGTGCGGCACAGCCTGGGGCCCAACAGCGGCCCCCCAGGCCTCCCAGCGTCCCCAGCTTCTCAGGCACACCCGGCCCGCCCCCTCCTCCCGGGCACGGCTGAGGCTCCCGCAGCCTCCCCTGGCCTCTCTGCCGGCTCCTCTGGGGGCTACGGAGAACGGACGCGGCCCCCAGACGACGCCCAGGCGCAGCGAGGGAGGTGGCTCGGCCTCGGTCGCCCAGACGGCTTCCCTCTCCGGCCCGGGGCCCCGGCCTTCCGACAGCGGAGGACACGAGAGCCCATGCCTTTGCCCACGGCGCGCCCTCCCTGCCTTCCCCGGGGCGGAGCCCGGGCGCCGGCCGGGGCCCCTGGGTCCCCAAGCGCAGCCGCTCCGGGCAGGGCCTTAGTGTCCCCAGACGTAGGGCTGCGGGGGACCTCGGGCTCTTGGATCGTCCGCTCCCGTAGTCCCCTCCCTCGGCCGCGTCGGCCGCTCCCTCGGAGGATGGACCAGGGCTGGCGCCGCCGGCGGCGCCGGCGGGCACTGGGGACGGACGCCAAGCGCCGGGAGACGGAGGTCACTTACTCTGCTGGCCGCACCGCCGCTGGGCTGGCGAGCCCGGCGCAGCCTGAAAAAGTAATAGGCTCCGCCCCCGCCCTCCCCCACCCCCTCCCCGCGGAAAACCCGCGCGCTGAGGCCAAGGCGAGGGCACCGGGGCTGCCCTTGCCCCCAGCGGCGGTGCTGGGCCCGGCCAGCCGGGGAGTGAGGGGGTGCTGGGCGCGCCCCCAAGGATCCAGGCTCCGTGGCCGGTGCTGGGTGGCGCGACTGGCGGAGCGTCGCGCGGGTATTTGGGGCGCGGGAGCCCTCACCCAGGGCTCACCCAAGGCGGACCGGGATCCGTCTGGTGCTGACCCATTGTCCAACGACGGCTTCTGATTGGCTCTCTCCCAATCCCCCCGCCTCCGCGCTCCAGCTCAGGACCATGTTTCCTCGTCACAGAGCCGGCACCCACTCCAGCTCCCTCCGCCCCGCGACGATTGCCCTGTTTGGGGAGGACCGGCCCCACTCTGGGCATCACTGCGGCCGCATAGAGGCGTGCAAGGGGTTCTTCCTGGGGGAGGTGCTCTGAGGGAAAGGGGGCTGCAGGGTGGTCGCTGTTGACAAGTCCATGGGTTGGGTGCCTTCTGACAGTGGCGCAGCGGGAACTCACACCCAGGCCTGGGGAACTCCTGCCTAAGCACTTTCCCTTTCTGGGGCTGCCGCTGGGCCTGGGCTGGGCCAGGATAGGCTGCTGGGGGCAAAGCCAGGACCCCACCAGCTGGGGCTCGACGGTCACTGAGCCCAGCTTTGTCTCCAGCTGGAGCTGGCTTTGAGAAGGTCACACCCGTCTCCAGGCCTCTGGTTTCCGCACCAAGGCCTGACTGTGGGGTCTGTGGGGGGGGGGGGGGCAGAGGACCCTGGCAAGAGCACCCTCTGCCCCCACCCCATCTGCTGCCTCGCAACCTGGGGATCCTGCTCTCTGGGAAGGACGAGTCACTCAGGAATTTCCCAGCTGAGCACCCGCTTCCCTTTTGCTTCTTGCTGGAGCCTCTGCTCCTCCCCCACTTTTGTTTGCTTCCCCTGCCCCCACGCCCCCTCGCCCCCGCCCCCACCGCTGCCAGCACTGTCCACTCCCCTGGTGGGCCCGGGAGGGGTGGCAGAGAGGCCGGGTCGCGGAGCTGGGGGTGCCCCTTGGGTCTGAGAACTTCCTCTTCCTCCTTGGGACTGGTGGTCCAGTGCCAGGTTGGGTTTGGACATGGACCCTGCCCCTGAGGGGCTTGTGGGAGGGTGAGGGGGGCCTCAGGGGGGGACAATGAGATGGACGCCATCCTTTCTTTCCCTGAGGCCTGGGGTATGACATTTTTCCAATGGGGTCAACAGAGCCACAGTGCCCTGGCCTGGAGGGTCGTTCCATCTGCTCCACAGATGGGCAGGAGGCTGCAGGCCAGGACCCCCCGACACCCACCCAGCCAGGCGACACCCACCCAGCCAGGCGGAGGCCGGGGAATGACCCGAAGGGGCCCTGGCTTGCTGCCCGCTACAGCGTCATGATGCAAATGGTGCTTTCCTGTCAGGGCTCCACTCCTAACTCCAAAAAGATTGGGAAACTTTCTGAAGCTTTCCAGGTCAGGACAGGGCGGGGGGGGCGGGCCCGGCTCCCAGGCTGCAGGTCTTGATCACCAGAGGCAGGAATGACACTTTGCAGGGCAAGTATTCAGCAGCCAACCTTGTCCCAGGCGGCCCAAGCCACCCGCGCCGCTCTCCGTGGCTCGTCTGAGCAGTGGCCGGGGCCAGGGTGTGGGAAAAGCTGCCTTGTCCTTGTGTGTTGCACCCGTCACTTCCAGAGGGTCAAGGGCATGTATGTGAACCCTCCGGCACAAGGGAAAGCCTCCGAAGACGGGGCTACACAGAGGGCCACGGATGACAGCTGGGGGGAGGGCGGTGGAGACTGACAGGGCAGGAGCTATTCTTACCCCTCTGACATTTGAGGAAGCTGTCCTCAAGAGGCTGGACACTTCCAGGGAGGGTCAGCCAAGAATTCCACCCTCAGCAGGAAAGGAGCATCAGGTGCTGGGTGGGAGTGTCCCTGGCCATCTGCGGTCCCACGCCTGTGGGGCAGCGGCTGCCTCCACCTGGCAGGGAGGGCAGCAGGCAGGGGCAGCCCGGCGACAGACCGACAGACGAGCCCAGAGGTCAAGTGTGCCGGCCCCCGGCCAGGAGCCGTGGTCAGCTTCTCCCCTGCAGCACTGGGCCTTGCCCCCCAACCCCCCAGAAGGGGCTGCACACGCTGGGGCTCTGCCTTCCTTTTCTCTGCTCAGAGGTGATAGCCGACTTAAAAACAAAACACACACAGAAAAACCTTTGGTACAATAAGCATGACAAGCTCCGACTGGTGTGGCTCGGTGGGCTGGGCGTCGTCCTGCGCACCGAGGGTCGTCGCCTGTTTGATTCCCCGACAGGGCACAGTGCTTGGGTTCCCGGCCAGGTCCTCGGCGGGGGGCCCATGAAAGGCAACTGATTGTTTCTCTCCCCCTTTCTCCCTCCCTTCCCCTTTGTCTAAAAATAAGCAAATAAAATCTTTTAAAAGTATGCATAACAAAGTGGCCCACTTTGTTGCTTTTAAGCACACAGCTCAGTGGCAAGGAGCACCTCGCAGGGACGCGCTGCCATCACAGCCTCCGCCGGCAGGACCTCCACTCGCAGAACCAAAACCCCTTAAACACGAGCTCCCCACCCACCCCTCTCGGCCCCTGGCGCCCACCATCCTACTTTCCATTCCTATACTTTTGACTATTCCAAGTGCGCCATCGAAGTGGAATCATACCGTATTTGTCCTTTTCTGACTGGCTTATTTCTCCTAGCATAATGTCCCCAAGGCTCGCCCATGTGGTAGCATGTGTCAGACTTCCCTTTCCTTTGTAAGATTGAATGATGTTTCATTGTTCATCCATGCACTTGCCGGTGGACCCTTGGATGGCTGCCAGCTCCTGGCGGCTGCAAGCCAAGCCACTCTGAGGCAGGGGGACCCTGCTCCTAATTCTTTGGGGGTACACAGCTGACTTCTGCTGGGCTTCACAGGTGCCAGGCTCTGTTCTAAGGGCCTTGCATGCATCAACTGTTTTCATCAGAAGATCTGACAGCACGGGTACTCCTTAATCACCCCCTCCTCACGGGTGAGGGGACTGAGGCACGGGTGGGTCCAGTCCTGTGCCAGCCAGTAGTGCAGCTGGGGGCCCTACTCCACATTGCGGTGCCCCCACGTTGATCAATGTGGAGGTGCAGCTTTATGTATTTAAGTCAGACGCAAGGGAGGACCAGGCCAGACAGCTTAGACACAGGAATGGGGGTTTTACTGCCCTCCGCTTTATTTTCATCTTTGAGAAAACAAAAGTTTCCCAATATTTCATAACCTTGTTTACTCACTGAGTCTTCTCCCCCACCCCAGGCAGCCCAGCTGCACGGGGCGGCGGCCGAGAGCCTTGCTGGGGGCAGCTTCCCGGAAGAGGGGGAGTGGAAGAAGGGCCACATTCAGGTGCGGGGGCAACAAGTGCATAGGTCGAGGGGCACCTCACAAGAATGGAAGGGCCGAGGGTCACTGGGCCTGGCTCCCCCAGGAAGCCCTGGCCAGTGGCCTCAGTCACAAGGGCGACACTGACTGTAGGGTGGGCTCTCCAGGACCAGGAGCCCAGGGCACCCCAGTATGTCCCCCAGCCCCTCCCCCACCGGCCCGGGCCCACTTCCCTCTGGGAGATGACTTGCACTTCCCACTGCCCAGCTCTCCTGTCCTGCTTCTCCCTTGACTCTTCGAGCTGTCACCTGACCTCGGGGAAGCCTTTCTGGGGCCTCTTGTCCCCTGGGGTTGCCCCTCTCACTGACTGCATTGGGTAGAGCCATGGTATCCCCTGTTGCCAGATGAGGAAACCAATTCTCAGAAGGGCAAGAGAACTTGCAAGTCGAGGCCTTGAAGCTAGGGTCCCTGCTACCACTGGACCTTGCCTGAGAGGAGTCGCTTGCTCCGGGCCATTGCAGCTGCACCAGGCCTGGGCCGGAGTCAGCTGACCTTCCCGGGGACCACAGGATGGCCAGGACAGCTGACTGGGAACCAGCCTCCCAGGGCACCCTCTCCCACGAGGGCACAGGCGCCCGCATGAAGATGTTTACTTGTTAACAGGTCCGGCCCTTCTCTGAGGAAGAGGCCAGGCCACACACTTCCTTCTGTGTCTGGCAGATGGGGAAACTGGGTACTGAGGGAGAATGGCTTCTGCAGGGTCCATGGGGCAAGGGACTCCAATACTGGTGGCCTTCCGAGGCGTGCAGTGTAGGAGGGCTTCCTGGGGGAACTACCCTTCCAGGTCATCAGGGACTCTCCATGCCAGCCTCAGTGGCCTGGCCTCGCTCCTAAAAAGGCCCAGTCTTTCACAATGGCTTTCGGTGGTGATGCAAAATGGTCAAGGTCAGTTCCTGCCCCTTCAGGCCTGGGGTCGCCTTCGGCTCCTTCTTGTAGCTGGCATGATTTCCAGGAAGAGCCATGGAGACCTGCTCTCCACTGGGTTCCACCCAATGACGGAGGGGGGCTCTCTTGAGGGAATTGCAGCGCTAAGTGGAGTCCGGCCAGGGCAGGGAGGCAGAATGGCTGCCCAAACCACCAAAGGCCTGCCCCTTCCTGGAGCCTGGGAGCCGGGCACTCCTCACCCGCCAGGCATGCGCCCTGGGTGTCTAGACTTTGGAGAAGGAAGGGCGTAATGGTGGGGGCTCGGGCATGGGCACTGCCTGGGCCCTGGGAGCTGCACCCCTGACATCAGTGTTTCCAGACACTTGGCTCCACCCCTGGGGCCTCAGTCTCTCCCTCCCGGAAATGGAGCTCACACTCGCTCTGGGGGGGCCGGGGGAGGCTTAAAGGGACAGGGCATAGATTAATAAATAGCAGCGTCTGCCACTCTCTGGGCGCGTGCAGGGAGCACCCACTCAGCGAATCGCATTCGCGTTTTCTCACTAGCGCTCCTCATTTTAGGACAGGAGATAGAGCCCAGAGAGTTGGAGTAACGTGCCCAAAGTTCACACAGCTAGGAAGGTGCAGAGCTGGTGTCCCAGCTCAGGGGTGGCTGAACCCAGGAGCTCATTCCCAACCCCCGCACGGGAAGGAAGAAAGCCAGAATATGAAGCAGAGCGGGGCGCAGGGCAGGGCCGATCCTGACAGTCCTCTTTCCTCAGACCCCGAGGCCCTGTTTGGGGGACTCAGCTCTCCCAGGGTTCAAGAAGGACGACCCCACCCCCACCCAACCGCCACAGCAAAAGCAGGCCCTTCGCCCACACCTGGACTCCACCGTCCCAGTCTCCCTTGAGTGAGCCCTGCTTTTTTTTTAAAGTCTTTTTTTTCCAGTAGGTTTATTTTATTTTTTTTTGTTAGTAGGACTATCATTTTCTTGGTTCACAGATTTGTAAATCTCGGGGTTAATTTTTTTTAAAGATTTTATTTATTTATTTCTAGAGAGCAGGGAAGGGAGGGAGAAAGAGAGGGAGAGAAACATCCGTGTGTGGTTGCCTCTCATGTGCTCGCCCTGGGGACCTGGCCCGCAACCCAGGCACGTGCCCTGACTGGGAATCGAACTGGCGACCTTTTGGTTCGCAGGCTGGTGCTCAATCTACTGAGCCACAGCAGCCAGGGCAGCCCTGCGTTTACCAGACTCGTATGGCCTGGGGGGAAGGAACCCTCGTTGCTCCAGGGAAGGACACAGGGGACGTGGGAATAAGGAGACTTTTTACCTTATATCCTTTTTGTACCTTTTTAATGTTGAACTAAGTGAATGAATCACTAGCCAAAGCATTATCAAAGTTACAAATGATAACATTTAACATTTCACAGGCTGCTGACAGGTGTGTGGGTTCGTGGGCAGCCAGCCTGGGAAGGGGGGCGGGCCTTCGTGAGGGTGCGTCCAGGCCCCGAACCCGGGCTGGCACCCTGGTGGCGTTCACCCATGGGGCTCCCAACTCCCAGCACATCCGCCCTCTGAGGCTGGGAAGGGGCCCGCAATGCCATCTAGTGGGACCCAATACCTCGGACTTGGAGCCCTGCCCCGGCTTTCCGTCGTGCCCAGCACGGCGCCTGCCCAGCACTCCACATGGACTGGCTGGGGAAGAGCAGAGGGCAGGGGAGGCCCGGTCCCTGTCCCCACCCCTAGGCCTAAGTATGGATGGTGGACGGAGGCTGACCTTGGCTTGGGGGCCCTCTGGTCTGCTGGGGTCCCCAGGGACTTCTGCGGTAGCAAAGGAAGGAAGCGAAATTGGGGACAGCAAACAACCCTGGGAACCAAGCAGCCTCCTCTCCCGTTCTGGTCAGTGGTGAGGGGCCCTTCGAGGACCAAATCCTGCTGAGGGGGCTGTCCACGAGTCCCCGTGAGGCCCAGGGCCAGGAAGGGAGAGGGAGAGGCCGCACAGGCCCGGAGGTGGCGCTGGCTGCCGCCCGCAGCGCAGTATTGGGACTGGGGCCTCGCTCCCCGGACACTTCCGTGCCTGCTGGGCGCCCCATCGGCGCTGCCGGGGCGTTCATGGAGCCCCAGTTGCAGGAGGCTGAGGTCGGACCATGGCCTTCCCTCCTCTAGTGAAAGAGGGGCCTTGCTGACACCTCCCCCCCAGGTGGCTGAGGATCCCAGGCCACCTATGTGTGTGTCGGGCGGAGGTGGGGCGGGGAGCTGGAGTGAAGAGCGCCAGCCTCCCCACTCCGCTGGCCCCGTTTCCCCACTGGCACCGGACTACTTGTCAGAGGCAACTCACACACACCCTGCCCCCACCCCAACCTGGAGCCTGGGAACCCCAACCTCTCCTCTTCCTCATTCCTGCCCCACCCACCCTGCCAGGTTCCCTGCCCAGGGACGTCCGGACACTCCCTCTTCTCCTCTGCCAGTGCACCCATGGAGGGGGCAGCCCTCCCGCCCCATCACCGTCTCCCGGGGCCCCAAGAGCACTCAGCCCTGGCTCTGCGCTCCAGCCTTGGTGGAGGGAGCAGGACAGGTCTGCCTGAGCACAGCCTACTGGTGGCGCAGGGAGCTGGGAGCCTAGCCCAGCGGCCTGAGCGAGGGAGACTCAGCTTCGTTGGGCTCTTCGAACCTCGGCCCCCTGAAGTGGCCTGCCCCCCAGCTCTGCCATGGTCAGGGCCTGGCCCAGAAAGACAGTGGGGGACTCTGCACAGGGGTGTCGGGGAGGCACCTACTGCTGCCTGTCTCCACGTCGTCTCCTGTAACCTGCTCTCTCAGCGCCCGGCTCCCCGCCAAGCCCGAGGTTGTCCACAAAGTTTCCCAGTAACCTTGCCCGAAGGCTGGAGCCGGATTTCAGTGCCAGCTTTTTGTGAGAGAAGGATTTGGGGAGTGCAGGTGCACACTGCAGTGAGCTCCTTGCAGCCCCACCTCCAGAGCTGAGACCTGTAGGGTCAGCCCCCTCCATGGGTTTCATGAGCGCAGCAGAAGCCCCACATCTGGGAAGTCCCTCTCGCATCTACCCCAAATAACTTATGCTGCAGAACCTAGCCCTTTTCTCGTCTCTCAGGGGCCAGGACTGCTCGGAACAGGACAGAGCGGTGCCCAGTCCCGCTGGGTCAGGCTCGCTTGACGCGCGAGGCCAGTGGGCTCAGGACTCCAGAGTCGGAGGCCGCCTTGCTCTGTAGCCACAGACGTGGGCATTCTCAGCCCTGGGCCTGCCTCAGTCTCCCCACCGGTACCATGGGCAGGAAAGGGCCATCCACTAAATGGGGTCACCGCAGGACCTTCCAGCCAGGCCTCTTGTACATGGGGACCCAGACCTCCTGCTCCCAGCTCGCTCAGCCATGCCCCTCCTGAGGGGGCACCATTTTCATTCATGTTTATTTTTGAATGCTCTCTTCTCCACTTTCCGACGGGGGGTGATGCTGGCCAGGAGGGCAGGGAGGCCTTCCCGGCTGGGCAGTGTGGACCAGAGCTTCTGCCCAGCCCCCCCCACCCCCCCAGCGCTCCCCCGCAGATGCCTGAAATGCCTCTCTCATTGCTCTCCCTTCTGGCCCCGCGGCCATGCTTGGCTGCGGGTGAAATTCCGTGACTCTGGGTTTCAGGGTGGGGGCGGGGCAGACTCCCAGACTGGGGCTCAGTGCCTGGGGGACGGCGCTGACGCTCCACCCACTGCAGCCCCCAGCTGAGGCCAGCCCCCTCAGGTCCAGGAGCACTAGATACAGGTGAGAAGCACATCCACGGAGGTGGGCACCTCAATCTCCTCAAAGAGCACACGGTCCCCACTGGTCCCCAAGTCCCCCTCTGTGGCCGCGGCCCTCAGGAGATCCTGGGCGTGCTGCAAGAGGCGCTGGTTCTGACGGCGGCCCAGGCGGCGCAGGGCCAGAATGGCCAGCACGTGGTCACGCCTGCAGAGACACAGGGCCCTGAGTGCAGGCCCCCGCACCTCCAGGGACACCCCATACCCCAGCTGAGGGGTGCCCCTGCATCGGACTGGAAGCATGAGTGCACCCACGTTCCCTGAGCCTGGTCTGAGGGGGCCAGGAGGGGCGGCACTCCTGGAGGGGTTGGCTGGGCCTTGAAGGGTCCCAGCAGGGTGGAGAGAAGGGGCTGCCCAACTGGAGAAGCAGCCTCTATGGAGGCCTAAGAAATGTGGTGGAGGGCGGGAGGAGGTGAGGTCGGGGAGAGGGTGGTCCAGCCCGGGGACATCATGGGCCTGAGAGCACTGTTCAGGGAGCCCCAGTCAGGCCACAAGGAGAAAGGCCGTGAAAGTGGCGGGGCGAGGGGGGTGCCCGGAGACACCGCTAGTCACCCCTGCACAGCTGGAGCACCATCGGACTTGAAGCGCTGTCCCCAGGAGCGTGGGGCAGCAGGCCCGCTGGGGGCCATGGAGCCCCGAGGGGCCACGCTGGGTGCCCTGGAACGCTGCTAGACTGCAGTCACTCTTAGAGAGACAGTACTGGCTGGGGGCAGGGAATCCTCCCAGGGGCGGAGCTGCGGGGCTGGGAAGGGGCTTTCTGCGCCCTCCTGCATCCTGGAATCTCCAAGGTCATGGCGAGATCCTGGCTGGGATTTCCACAAGCTCGATGACTCACTCCCCTCCTCCCCGCAGTCTGGAAACAAAGCCTCTTTCCTACTGGCTGGGGCTTCCTAGAGGGTTTTGTCCGGGAGGTGGATGCCACACCTTCCCCCAAACTTGCCGGAGGAACCGTGTCTCCACCTTCAGACACCCGAGGAGGGGCCGAACCCTGCTCGGATTCCAGAGGTCCCCCCTTCCACCACAGGACTGATCCAAAATCACTGAGAACAGGTTACTAGGGAAGGGAACACCCTTTCCCAGGGCCTCAGGAGCCTCACCTGCCCACCTACAACCCCTAGGACCCTTGGAGAGGCACGAATCCCCGCCCCAGGGCGCTGGAGCACTTCCTTGGAACCCCAGGGCTGCAGGTGGGGGTACAGACCTGATGTCCGGGTAGCTCCGCATGAGCGCCCCCAGGTGCCGCCGGATGTCGTCTTTGTAAGTCTCGCCCAGTATGTCGGCCACACACGGGATCGCTTGGTCCAGCCACGTGGCCTCCGAGCCCTGCGGAGACGCGGAGACGCGAAGCCTGAGGGGCTGGCTACCTTCCCGGGAGCCCCTTGCCGCCCCGCCTGCGGCCCCGCGGAAGGACACCGGGCTCCGGTCGGAAGGCTCGCGACGGCACACCTGGCAGCGCCCCTCCTTGCGGCACAGCTCAGTGCCTTTGCAGCCCTGCTCAGATGCGTGAACTGAGGTCGGCCCCGGAGTCCTGCCTGCAGGCAGCCGCGAGCGGGGGACCAGCAGTCAGACGAAGGGTGTATGTGTAGGGGGGAGGTGCCTCGGCTGCAAAGGGCGGAGGAAAGGCTCCCACAGCCCTGGACCCTCATGAGATGCCGCTGACCCTCACTTTGTCCGCAGTAACCCCACAAAATGTATGCAAATATACGCAAACATGTGCAAAGCGCCGCCCTGGCCCTGCCCCTCCTGGGCTGGCAGCCTGTGGGGAGGACACTTTCACCGAAGCCCAGGCTCCCAAGGCGGCCCCAGCGTGCGGGGGCAGTCAGACGGCGCCCCTACCAAGCCGTGGAAGGTGTCGGCAATGGCCTGGCCGTCCAGACCCATCTTCTGGGAGCCGATCCTGCGCTTGACGCCGCGGAACCGCTTGCGTGGCCTCAGTGCCTGCGCCATGTACTCGCGGACCACATAACGGTGCACCTCCTGCAGAGTCTCCTGGGCGTTGGGGTGTCAGGGTCAGGGTCAATGGCCTGGTTTTGGGCACGAACCCAGCAGCACCCCCTCCCCTTGCAGATACCTGCGCACGAAGTGGGGTCATGTACTCCAGGTGGTGAGCAAAGGCCACCACCTTGTCCATGATAGGCTGCAGCATATCCTGTGTCAGCCAGGTCTTGGTGCACAGGACCCTGAAGAGCGGCTGGGGACGAGGAGCAGGGGCGGGAGTCTTCCAACTGTGCCTCCCGGTCCACTAGGCCCTCCCCTGAGCTCCCAGCGCAGGGTTCCTGGCAGGGGCGTTTCAGGCCTCGGGACAATCCGTCAATAGGAAGAAACTCTGGGGTCTATCTGACCCCCTTCTCTACCCAGTAGCCTGGTGACATCTCTTCTAGCACAAATTATGTCACTAGGTCCTTCGCAGGAACCCTGAGCTCCAGCGGCCAGGGTTTTCATTTCAGCCTCTAGCCAGGCCTTGCTGGGTGAGGTGCCTGGCTCCTTGGACCTACCATCTCCAAGAAGTGGAGACTGACCATCCCTGCCCAGCTGGGACCTTGTCTGGGTTCCCTGCCCACCCCCAACACTCCAACCCTGAAACTGCCCCTGGAGTAAATGGATGTGATTTGGGCCCCCAGACTCTGGGGCACAGGGGCACCTTCTGGGCATGGGAAGTAGGAAGAGAAGGGCCCGTGCCCCTCACCTGCACATCACGCTGCAAACCCTGGAGCAGCTGCTTCTGGAAGATGCAGATGGCAGCCACCAGGACCTTCTCCAGCTCCGCAAAGGCTCCTGGGTACCTGGCCAGAAGGCTGGTCCTGGGGAGGGGCCAGGAGAGATGACAAAGTGGGCAAGGGGGGGAAGGCTGGGGACAAGGACCACCGTGTATTCAGGCAGGCTAGATGCCATATCGACTGCATTCACTCGAACTATAATGTGAAGTTCCCAGGGCCACACAATGTGTGTGTGTGTGTGTGTTATTAGCCCTGGGAGCAGAGTCAAGGGAGGGGACAGCACCAAAGCCCCAGGAGCTGATCAAGGGGGTGCAGGTTGGCAAGATGGTGGTGGCGGTCCCACTGGACAGCCGAGGTCCCCTGCGACAGCCTGGGCCACATCTCCATCCCTCCTGGAGCCTGGCACAGGGGGCTCTTCTTGGAGCCTTGTGACTGCCTCCCTGAAGGAGACAATGTCCCCATTTCACTGTTGAGGACATTGAGGACTACGCAATGCCCAGCCCCCAGTACAGAGACACGGAAGGGGAGGCTAAAATTCCATCAGGGGCTGGGTCGGAGGTGGCCTGCCTACCAAGGGGTGGAGAACGTTCCTTGGGGCTCATCAGACAGGCCTGACTCAGGTCTCAGGTCCAGCCTGCAGCAGCAGTGTGGCTGTGGACACGTGGCATGTTTTTAGTGAGCCTCTGCTTTCCCATCTGTACATGGGGACACTGCATGTGGGACGAAGTACATCAGGTACATAGGGCGCTAGCACAGTGCCCGGCGCATCATGAAGAGCAAGCACGACCCAGGTCCTCTGAGCCCCAGGGAGCAGGTGCTCTGATCTCCATCTGACAGGTGAGGAAATGAGGCACAGGAAGGGGACTGACTCATCTGCAGGCTCACAGCCCACAGCAAGCGCAGAGCTGGGACCTGAACCCAGGATGCCTCAGAGTCCGTGCCCATGGTCGCTGGCTGTCCTGCAACAGCTGGTGCATCCACAGTGGGGGACACTGGGGCTTGGCCTGGGTTCGAAGGCACAGAAGGTGAGCCGAAGGGCCCAGGCCCGAGCCCCAGCGTGGCCCTGCATCCCTGAAAAGGGAACGTCCTAAGAAGAAAGAACGCTGGCTGGGAGGAGTGGAGGAAAGGAAGAGAGCCCACATTGACAAGGATGGACTGAGCAGACAGATTGGGGCCGCTGGGACTTTTCGGCCTCTGCACAGCCTTGAAGCTCCCGGCATCCATTGCCGGGACTCGGCTCCGCGGGGCAGAGGGAGGACCCCACAGCGAGGACGACGGCGGGCTCGGGCATTCCTGGAGGCCTCCTTGGGAATGCTCCGGCCGAGCCCCAGCCCCGCGCCTGGTCCAAATTTGTGTTGCGGGCACGCGCCAGCGACCGCGGTTTCCGAAGCTTGCGCGCCCCCTGCGGACCGTGCTGGGCATCGCCCTGCGGAGGAGCCGGAGACACCCACCTGAGCTCCTCGCAGGCGTTGATGTTGGCGACCAGGTGCGGCTCGGTCACCGCCTCCGATTCCAGAAAAGCCTTTTCAAGCCTGGGGGCGGGATACACAGAGTCCTTGAGGAGTCTTCCCGGCCGCGCTATAACCCCCGGTCCTCCCTCCCCTGGGGACGCCCCGGCCCCGCTCCTCGGGTCCCCACCCCGGCCGAGGATGCGTCCGCACCTGCACACGAAGAGGTCGAGCGCCCGCGCGCAGATCCGCAAGGTGGTGGCCTCCAGCGCCGCGGAAATGGCCCCCGCCGCCTTCACGTGCTCTTCCACCAGCTGCGAACGATGCCACGCGGTGAGCCCGCGTCTGAGCCCTGGACCCCAAGGCTCGGTCCCCCACCTAGTGGCCCAGCGATGTCTCCAGCCCGCCCTGCTCTGTCTCACTGTCTCGAATTCAACTTCCGGCGTCCTCAACGGTGAGGTCAATCCTCCCAACTCCCCAGACCTACTGCCACCTGCCAAGCTGGGAGCTGTGCCCTGGCTCCCAGCCTGGCCGAGAGACCCGCGGCCCCTCGTCCCGCCCCGCATGGGTCTTCGAGCTCCAGTCTAAGTGGGGGTGGGGGGGAGATTAGGACTGGATTTTATAGCTCTGGGTGTCCCTACTTCGAGGGAGACTGCCTGAGGCCACACCTATGTTCCCTCAGCCCCGCTCCCGGGCCGCACCATGTGGATATCGATGGACAGTGGGGTGTGGTACTGGCCCTGTAGCACTTCAGGGGCCTGGGCAGAGGTCCAGCGGCTCTGCTCGAGTTTCAGGATGCTATCGAAGCAGCTTGAGATCTTGGTCTGTGCAAGGTGGGGAAGACGGAGTGGTGAGACCTTCCCAGGAAGGAGATCCGGGTGTCCCCTAAGTCCCGAACCCCATCGCGGGCCCTCGGAGACAAGGGCCACCCAGCCAAGGCACAAGCCGCCGCTGGCACTCTTCAGCGGTCCTGGGCCCTGCGCATCCCTCCTGTGGGGTCCTGGGGGCGCTCCATCCAGGCCCCGCCCCCTCCAGCCTGACCCCTCGGGGCCTAACCTCTAGGAAGCTGGTGTAGTCGCTCTCCAGTTGGGCCCACACTTCAGGTGCCAGGAGCGGGGGCAGCGGTTCCTTGGACAAAGTCAAGTCCGGGGCGCCCAGGAAATTAGGACTGGAAGATAGGGTGGGTGCTGATGGGGCAGCAGTCGTCCCCCAAACCCCTCTGGTCAGGCTCAAAGTCTAACACCGTCACCACCATCACCACAGGGTCCCTGGGGTCTCTGGTCACACACTCCACCCCGCATCCCGCCCTGCAGGATTCCGTGCCAACCCACCTCACCCCCCACGCTTCTCACCGCTGCATTTCCAGGTACTGCCATCAGAATGTGTAAAGAACAACTATCCAGCCCTGGCTGATACAGCACAGGGGATTGAGTGGGCCAGGTCCCCAGTAGGGGGCGCGCGAGAGGCAACCACGCATCGATGTTTCTTTCCCTCTCTTCCTCCCTCCCCTCTCTAAAAATAAATAAATAAAATCTTTTTAAAAAAAGAACAGTTATCCAGATGGACTTTGGCCAGGCTGCCTCGGAAGTGATCTCTACACTCTCTACCCTCAGGTCGGGGTACACCCAAAACGAGCTCTAGGCGTCCCCAGTGCCACACCTCTCAGGAACCTGCCCCTATCCTGCCCACGCCTGGGGAGCCTAGAGAGGAGCGAGTACCTGCCCGAGGACACACAGCAAATTCACGCACCCAGGACTGTCAGCACCTTCCTCCTGCACGGTCTCCTGCCTGTGGGGCTGGGGGCGCGCTCGGCAGAGAGGTGCCATCCAAAGGGGACAGTGGGGGTAAAATCCAGGCTGCTCTGAGCCCGCGGTCGTGTCCCGCCTGGAGGGATGCCCTGTTCTACCGCATTTAAAGGCACCACGCGTGACAGCGTGGACCCTCTAACTTGGTTCCCTGCCTTGGTAGGAACCCCCACTCTGATGCTCCCCGGTTTCTGGAACGGGCGCACGGGTGGCCCCTTGAATGTCAAAGGCCTCCAGGAATTCCCACGCCCAATTTGCAGGCCTCTCCCAAGGAGGAAAAGGAGAAGGGAGATGACCTGCGCTGCCCAGAGCAGGCTCCCGAAGGCCTGGGGCTGGGGCAGTGCCAGCCTCTCCCTGCGCTCCGTGGCTCCCCGGCCGCGGCCTCACCTGCCATAGACATTGGCGGCCCAGTCCAGCAGGGTGTAGAGCTGCTCGCAGCCGCGGGCGTCGTACGCGAGCTCCTGGAGGCGCTGGGCTACCGCGCCATGGTAGGCGCGCCGGTAAGTCTCCCAGGCCGGGAACTCCGCTGCCGCGTAAGCGGGCTGCACTTCCAGCTGCACCTTCTGCAGGTCGCGGCGAACCAAGCTGCCAAGTTCCACCAGAAGACGGGCCAGGTCCGACGCACCCTTGGCTACCTCTGAGGCCTCTCCAGCACTCACTTGCTGCACGCGGTCCTGCGCGCTCCGTCGCACCGCGTCTTCCCATTGCTGGCGCCAGCGTCGTGGCGTGCGCAGGAAGTCGTCGTCTGCAGGGGACCCGGGGTGGGCCTCCTCTTCCGCGTGCACTACGTAGGCCACCTCGGCCAGCACGGCGGGGTCCACGCCACTGGGGCCCAGCGTCTCGCGCACGATGGTGCAGATCTCCGCGCACAGCGCGTCGTAGTGCAGGCACACGTCCATGGCACGCCGCGCGAAGCCCGTAGGGTCCTGCTCGAAGGTGTGTGAAGCTTTCTCGGCCACTAGCTGCGTCTCCAGGAGCTGCAGCTGTTTGAAGGCCGCCAGCAGTTGCCCTTCGGTGATGAGATCCGCCACAGATTTGTCTTTTTCGAGGATAGGCAAGGAGAGGGTCAGTGTGGGGGCTGCCCCAGTAGGCCGCGTCTGACCCTTTCCGAGCTGGGCTGCCTAGCTTCAGAGCTCAGTCCATGGCCTGCTCCAAGAGCAACATCCCCCACTGCCAGGGACTATCCCTGCGAATCACCTTTGAAGGGGCAAAACCTCAGGCCCAAGCCCGGCTGGAAACAGCAATGGGTACCAGGCCCTACCTCCCCAACACCCAGCCCCAACCTTCATCCCTGCTCTCACCCCCGCCCCAGGTCTGCTGAGCTGGACCTGGAGGCCTCAAGTGCAGTCCTTACGGCAGGTCCATGGGGTCAGAGCTCAGGCTGTGTGGGTCATGTGACATCCAGACTCCCGCCCCAGTGCCCAGCTTGAGCCTCCCGCCTAGGAACCCTCTACCTCCGCCTGCACACCCCCCTTCAAGGCCCAACTCTTGCGTACCCTCTCCTGGGCAGGCCCCTGACCTCCCCCAAGGCCACCATGGCTCCCGTGCATGCTCTATGACCCTGGGACCCAAGAGGGCCAGGGCCTTGTCCATCACTCCCACTCGGCCAGGTCCCAGGAAGGCTGTGAAGAGGCCAGAGCGCTGGAGCCTGCAAATCTGAATTCAAATCCTGCTTCTCCACTTCCCAGCTGTGAGACCTGCCGCACATCACCTAACCGCCCCCGAGCCTCGCGTTTCTCATGTGCCCACTGGGTGTTCCCCTCGTTGAGATGCTGGAAGAATTTAAAGCGCAATTCTGCAGGGGTGGGTGGGTGGGCGGCCTGGGGGGCTGGGAGGAGAGCTGTTGGGAAGCCTGGGCTGCGCTTTTCCACCCTCTGGCCTCAGTTTCCCCCCATGCTTACTGTTGTCTGTGAAGCCCTTACCCGCCTTGGGTTCCAGTTCCTCAGGTCCTGCCGTGGGTGACAGCTGCGGGCTGACACCAACAATAACCCCAGGGGGCACCTCTGGGCTGTGGCCTGCTTCTGACACAGGAGTGGCCTGGCACTGGTCAGCAGCTGGGCTACTGTCCAGGGGGCGCCGTAAAGACCGGATCAGGAAGCGGGAGCTGCGCCGGAGCAGACCCAGGTCCTCCTCAGAGACCCGGCCTGAGGCCCGCTGGCCCACCCGGGAGAGGGCGCGCCGGAAGGTGCCCAGGCCCAGCTTCGTGTCCTCATGGTGGGTGCCGGGCGCTTCCCCGCTGCTGGCCCGCCGCGTGCCTTTCACTGGGGTCTGTGTCTCCGCAGGCTCTTTGGGGCTGTGCGTCTCCAGCCCGGTGACTACTGTCCGAGGTGTCGCCATCTCAGCAACAGGAGAGCTGGGAACAAAGAGGAGGCCCGGGAGGCGACCGGCCCTGGGGAGCAGGACAGAAATCTGGGAGAGCCCATGGACCTGGGGGTGCCCAGCAGCTTGGCCAGAGAAGCTTCCCCCAGGAGGTGAGCCCCGGACTGTCCAAACGGAGAGTCACCCGGCAGCTGTCATGGCTAGTGCTGTCTGTGCGCCAGGTCGCAGCCAGCGCTGAGACATAGACAGCTACTTCCTCCGGGAAGCCTTCCCAGACACCACCTGCCAAGAGTCTCCCCCAGGTGCCCATCGTCACGGGCCCTGCCCAACCAGGCCCTCTGTCAGAGCTGGAGAGGGGAACTGGGCACGCAGTTTCTGGGGCCCAGGCCTGCCCACAGCCGTTTCCTGCGCTGGGTCCGGCAGCCACATCCAGGACTTCCTGGACCTTAGGTCCTCAGGCCTAAACTGCCCACCACCACCCAGAATGTTCACTGTCCCCCGCCCCAAAAGCCCTCAGCTCACCCCCATTCCGTCTATCAGGCCAAACTGCTTCTGCTCAAAGGGGTGCTCAGAGACACCCATGGGAGGCCACCCAGTCCCAAGGCACCTTAGAACTAGAGGTTAGGCGGGGTCAGGCAGGAGGGCGTCAGGCAGGGGCCAGCTTATCATCCGCTTGCAGTCTGCTGGGGTGCACTGTGGGAGGAGCCCTGGTCTATATTTAACCAGGGCCGGGGTGCCCATCCAGCTTCTCCTCCGTAACACCTCTCCCATTCTCCCCTGCTGTGTGCTCTAGCCCCCCTCCCGTAGGGGGTGAGGAGGGGGCCCCTAGGGCGTGGGGGTGCAGATCAGAGGCTGGCCCTGCCCCCCTGGGCCCCCAGGCTAAGCCCACTTTCCTCTCAGCCCAGCAAGGCTTTGCTTGACTTTCTGGCTTCAGGTTAAGCTCAGGGTGGGAGAAGGGAAAGAACCTTTTCTGCCCACTGGACAGGAGGTCCAGCCAGGGCGGGTGCAAAGTTTCACTGTAGCCTTGGAAAAATGGAGGCCGAAGGAAAGGCAGGACCTGCTGAAGCCACCGACCAACAGGCTGAGCCCCAACTTGCTCCCAGGCTCCCCCTCACCCGGGAACAAAGGCCAGGCTGCCCGGGGCCCAGGCCCTCGCCCACCTACCCCTCCAACGAAATGTCTGTCCGGGGGCCGGACATGCAAGGGGGCAACGGAGACTTACCTCCCTCTCCCCGAGGCCACCGGGCAGCTGGAAGGAGGCCTCACTGAGGGAGGCGAGGACCCAAGTGATTGATGGGAGCCTTATCAGCCCCACCCCAGCCACAGGTCATCCTCCTCCCCTGGTCCTGGGACCGGGGATCCTGCCCTGACTCAGATAGACACACGCACACAAGGCGGGGAGCATTGCGACAGGAGCTGGGTGTCCCCTGCACTCCCCCCCCACCTGTGCCCCTGAGCCCAGCAAGGGCAGGGCGGGTAATGAAGAGAAGCGCTGGAAGGCTGTGCTGTGCCCACTGGGGCTTCAGGCCACCACCAGGGGCATGTGGGCAAAGGGCGAGGTGGCTCCTGTTGCAGTGGGGAAGAGCCCCCACTTAGTAAATGCTTATGCCAGGCATGCGTCACACTCTGTGCCAGCAAAGTTGCAGGGTGCCGTCCACGCCACTTCTTAGATGAGGACGCAGGCTCAGAGAGAAGCAGGGACTTACCTTCAGCCACTCAGCTCGGGGTGGGGGGGAGCCTCGACCAGCCCAGGTCTATCTGGAAACCTGAGAGCAGAGGCCAGACTCCCTGCACCCCAGAACCAGCGAGTCGCTGTCGTTGTCCAAGGAACCAGGCAGAGGGACCCAAGGTGGGGGCAGCTCCCAGACGCCAGGGGTGGGGCCAGACTTGGGGGCTTCCCTTGAAGCCTCCAGGCAGGTTCTGGGGGAAAGAGGGGCGGCTGGTGGCTGGGTGTCTTGGGAGGTTGCTCGGGGCCCCCCCAGCCTGCTCAGCCACCTTCATCTCAAACCAGAGCTACAGTGTGGTCGCTCGGGGCCCCAGCTGGTCCCTCAGCCCCTCTGTGACCCTGTTCCCGCAACTGCCCAAGCCACTCTCGACCTTTCCAAAGTACAAGCGAGCCAGTCCGGGACGGAACTGCCTCCAGCCCTGCCGCGAGGCCTCCCTCACCTGCGCCCATCCAGCCTCCAGGGCGCCCGCTCAGTCCAGCATGTCCAGCTCCTCAGCTCCTGCGCGGGCTGCCCCCTCACTCGGCCTGCCCGCCTTGGCTCTCCAAACCTTACCTGGGTTCCAGGACCTAGCGGTGCTGGTGCCCTCGCCTCTGTCCTTGGAGTCCCAGGGCTGTGCTGCACCCCCTGTCTGCTCAGGGCACTTGGGACGGTCCTTGTGGTGATGGGGCCCTCCTTACTGGCCTGGGAGCCTCTGACCACCGGCCGCCTCCTCGTCAGCCCAGAGCCAGCCTGGAGGAGCAGTTGCAGGGTTGCCCCTGCCCGGGCTGGCCTGGCTGGGTTCCACACTGGGGTCTGTGGGCCGGACTCCCTGCTGACTCCACCTCGGCCCCTGCTCTGCACTAGCCTCCCCACATTGAGGGTCTCTCCCCGGCTCTCTGTCCCCGTTGCTCTGAGCATCCAGAGGCCCTGGCTTCTGCATCGGGGGCTCAGTAATAGCTTAGCTTCAAGGCCCGGGAAACCCAGGACATGCCTAAGTCCTGGGCCCCATGCTCCCCAGGTGAGGCCACCCGGCTTCAGAGCCAATGGGAGGGGTGGAAATGTCACCCTTGGATCCTGCCTCCTCAGAGCAAGTAGGTGCGTGTGTGTGTGTGTTGAGGGGGTCTTGCCAAAACATAAACTCCCTCAAAACCCTTCCTAAAAATAAGGAAGAATACAGGTGTGTTCTCACCATACTATTCCACATTTGTTAACACAACAAGGCAAGAAAAATAAATAAGAGGTATAAAGATTGGGAAGAGCCTGATAAAACTGTCATTCACAGGGCAGGTGATCACACCGAAAGGTCGCCAGTTCAATCCCCAGTCAGGGCACAGGTTTGGGTTGTGGGCCAGGTCCCCAGTTGGGGGCCTGCGAGAGGCAACCACACATTGACGTTTCTCTCCCTCTTTCTCCCTCCTCCTCTCTCTGAAAATAAACAAATAAAATCCTTTTAAAAATAAAAGAAAATAGCTTTCCTATACCCAAGAAAAGCCTATTAGAAAAAGGCACTTAAAAGATTCCCCCTTGTCCGGGTCGGGTGGCTCAGTTGGTTGGAGTGTCATCCAATGCACCAAAAGGCTGTGGGTTCGATTCCTGGTCTGAGCACAAGGCTGTGGGTTCGATTCCTGGACATCCCAGCTGCGACCATACCTAGGTTGTGGGTTCTATTCCAGGTCAGGTGTGCATGGGAGACAACCGATCAATGTATCTCTTGCACATCAGTGTTTCCCTCCCTATCTCCCTCCCTTTCTATTTCTTTAAGTAAAAAAATAAAAATCTTTAAAAATCAATAAACAGCCCCGACTGGCATGGCTCAGTGGATTGAGCACAAGCCTGTGAACCAAAGGGTCACCGGTTGATTCCCAGTCAGGACACAGGTCTGGGTTGCAGGTCAGGTCACCAGTGTGGGGGGTTGGGGGGTGCGTGAGAGGAGACCACACATGGATGTTTCTCTCCCTCTCTTTCTCCCTCCCTTCCCCTCTTTCTAAAAATAAATAAATAGATATCTTTTTAAAAAATCAATAAACATATCCTCAGGTGAGGGTTAAAGAAAAAGGTGGAGTCTTTAATAAATCAATAAAACATAAAACGATTGGGGTTGCCACCACCCTCCGACCAGCGCAGACTCCGCCTTAGCTGGGTGTGCAAGGCCCCTCTGGTTCTCGCCCCACTCCCTCCACGCCTCTCCCCCACACCTTCGCACAGGCTGTTCCTTCTGTCAGCAGTGACCTCACCCCCACCTTCTCCAGCTGCCAGCTCCTTCAAGGCCCGGCACAAGTGGCTCCGCCTCCAAGAAGCCTTCCGTGATCAGCTGAGCCCCAGAGCACAGTCAGCCCCTCCTGCTCTGAGTCTCGCCTGGCCCCGAGCATACCTTCTCCCTTGACAGGAACAGCGACAGGCTCTGGGGCCTCTGCCCTTTGAGCAGGATCCCGTGCAGGGAGGGGCCCGCCGCAGCCCCAGCCAGGGCTCGTTCAAGGAGAACAGATAAGCGACCTACTGCAGTAGGAGTGTAAGCCTGTGGGTGTGTCCCCACTGTTGTGTGCAGGGGCTTTGCACGTGCGTGTCGGCCTGTGTCCCCTTGTGTGCGCCTCTGACCCAGCACGCGAGGGCCTCGGGAGGTCTGCGCGTTTCTCTCTGTGAGGCCGTGTGGCTGTCCGAGCCTGCACGCATGTCTTCATGTCCCTGTCTGTTTTCGCACGCGCGCGCGCGTGCGTGTGTCCACTGTGATTAGCAGGCACTCCGGCCTGGACTCTGAGCTGAGGCCCTTGGCCCGGAAGGCCACTAGTAGAACTGGAATCGTCCACGGTCCCTTGGGTCCCCACCCACTGGCCACAGCACCCCCATGGCCCTCCTGCTCCACCTGCACGGAACATACCTGCTGAGTAGGCAGACACTGGGCCCTGGCGGAACAGGGCCACCAGGAGGGACCACCGCGCAGGGCCCTCAGAGCCGGCCCGAGCAGTGAGGCCTCTGGAGCAGCCAGAGTGACTGACCAACAGCTGGGACTTCCCAGCTGCAGCCAGTGCCTGCCTTGGCCCACCAGCCCCACCCCCAGCCCCACCCTCCACCCGACCCCATACTTTCACTTTCAGAAGTGATCCCACCGCCTTCCACTCCAGAGGCCAGCCTCTCCAACCTTTGCTTCCTGGCTGCCCAGGGCCCAGGCCGAGGTTCACGGAGCGCGGATGAGGGGGCCATGAAGACAGACGGTGGCCGCTGCCGGGGACTGTGATGACTGCCAGCTCCGCCGGTGGTCAGACCCGGGCCAGCCCAGGGGCCACTCAGCCCACGGTTGCTGAGCCTGGAAGGACCCCTCCCTCCAGGACAGAGGTGCCAGCCCCAGACCTGTCTGCCAAGCTCATCCTGAGAGTCCCTGGCTGGCACTGAGAACCAGGAGAGCAGGAACAGGGGCTTTGACTGGTGGGGGGGCGGTGAGAGGTGGGGACAGAGTGACAGCAAAGGAAACAGCTGTATGTCATTGCTAGAGGAAAGGGGGGCCCTAATGGAATGACAGGGTTACCCTCGGGGCTGAGGAGGGGTGGCTTTCTGGGCAGGGGTCAGTGTGTGAGCCAAGGTGTGAGAGGGCCTGAGCTGGGAATACAGCCCTGCTCCTCCCTCAGGGGCTCAGGTCGGAGGACTTTGTGGGGTCACTGAGATTTCCCAGAAGAGGCAGGCCCCGCACTGTTGTGGGGGATTCCACTGCTGGCATCCTAGGAAAAAACTTAGGGAATATCCAAGCAGGACAGATCCGGGCCTGTCCCACCTGGACTGGAGCCACTGGGCGGGGCAAAGAAGGGGAGGTGCTCTGGGCCGGGTGCTGGGAGAACAGAGACAAGCCCGCTGGTTAGTGCCTGAGCACAGAACCGCAGGCTGGGCTGCTTAAACCACAGACATTTATTTCTCATAGTTCTGGAGGCTGGAAGTCAGAGACCAAGGTGTGTGCTGGGCTGGTTTCTCCTGAGGCCTCTCTCTTTGGCTTGTAGGTGGCCGTCTTCGTCCTGTGTCCTCACACGGACTTCCTTCTGTGCGTGTCTGTGTCATCTCCTTTTCTTATAAAGACACCAGTCATGCTGGATTAGGACCCATCCCACTGGCCTCATTGTAACTGAGGCCTACAGACCCTGTCTCTAAACACAGCTGCATTCTGAGTCACTGGGGTGAGGACTTCAATGTGAGGTTTTCCTGAGGACAAAATCCAGCTCACGACAGATCGGAAGGGATCTGAGATGATGTCACCCCTCACTGCCATCAGCAGATGGGCCACGTTGGGCCCAGAGATACCGCCACCTCCTCCAAGAAGCCCTCTGGTTTAGCACTTGAGCCATTAACCCCTTAAGCCCCAGGTTTCCCCTTGTGAAGTGGGCTCATGAGTCCCAGCTCGAGCTGATGAGACACCTGGCCGGTTGGGTGGGGCTCTCCCCTCACTCAGCCGACCTGCCCGCTGGCCTCCTGTCCCACGCACGTATCTCTAATAGTCAGAGACTGGCAGGTGGGAGGAGCAAGCATGACCCAAGGGACGGGGGTCTGTCCCCATGAGGTGGCCTCCCAGGGCTGTTCGGTGGGGTGCTGGGGCAACTCTGTCCCGCAGGGAGCCCTGCGGGGTAGATGATCTCCACCGTGTGGCACCGGTGCACCAACTCGGAGAGACACAGGGACCTGCTCATGGCCACGCAGCTGGCTTGACAGAGACCAGGCCTCCAGCCCAGTTTTCTGCCTCTGAGGCCAGGGTCATCCTGTGGGGACAGGCCCTAGGGACACTGAGGACCCCTCAATCTCACCCTCCTGTTCCCCAGCTCACAGGGCACGTCCCAGGACCTCCCATGGCAGGTCACCTCCACCTAAGAGACAGGTCCCGGAAAAGCTGGTGGTTCCCAGGGCCTGGGATTGTCCTGGACTTCTCCTCAAGTCCCAGCTGTGCCCCACATCTGCCCAGGCCTGCACCCACTTCCCCGCAGGAGGCTGTAATGTTGTGTTTATTCTACTTCCACGTTGTTTTCCCCAATATCCGGAGTAAAACTCCTCTGGAAAAGCCCCTGAGAGGGGCCTCGGACCAGGGCTAGTCTGGGGTCAGGGGAAGGGCATGAGGCACGGTGGGGAGGGGCTGGACGACCCCGGGGGCCCCAGTTTACTCCTGCATAAGGTAGGGCTGCTGTTGGGATCAAATGGCTCACCTCAGAGGAGGACCTGGGTCCCAGGCCGGGAGGGGCTGGACAGGTACCCCGCCCCGCAACGCCTGCCTGTCCTCGGAGCCTCCCCGCCCCACCCCCACGCAGAGGCCAGAGGCAGCGAATTCCACCGGCAGTACTGCCGGCTCCGGGCAGAGACGGGTCTGAGAGCAGGAGGCCTGGACTCCGTCCTCTGCCCCTAACTGGCTGTGGGCCTGGGCCAGACACAGGGCCCCTGTCTGAGCCTCAGACTCTGCAAAGACGAGGTGACAGATCTCGGAATCCCATCCGGCAGTGGCGGGCGGGGGCGGGGGCGGGGCTTAACCCTGGGCAGGTCTCCTTGTCTCCGGCACCGCCCCCGAGATTGCTACCAGCGCAAGCTCAGACAAGTGGCGCTGGGTGGACCCTGGGTCCTGCTGGGTGTGGAGGCTCGGGACCGGCCGTCTGCAGGTTCCTGAGCTGTCCCTGAGAGCCAATGGCAGGGCTGGGGCTCTGCCCACCCCCACTGGGCTGCCTCCCTGGGTCCAACCCCGCCTCCCATCTCAGTTGGCACGTGTGCGTCCTGGCGCCCTGGATTAGAGGTCGCCTCCACCCAAGACCTGCCCCGTTGTTACCCGGTGCGCTCCAGAGCAGCACGGTGGGCGCTGCCACGCTTGGGCCTCAGGTGGACGGAGGCCTCTGAGCCCAGCTATCCGTCGGCGAGGGCCCGTGGGAAGGTTATGTTTAAATGGGTGCGACTCTGCCTGGGAGGGTGAGGATGAAACTCCGTGCACTGCACCATTGCCCACCCCACCATCCACATCAGGAACAGGAAATCACCGCGCTCGCTCAGGCCCTTTGCCCTAGACATTCCAAGGGTCAGTAAGTCCTGGCGACACTTCCTGTGAAACGTCTACCTCCTTTTCCCACCCTCTTGGGGACCAGACAGGAAGGGCTGAAGGAGGAGGACAGGAAGGACCCTGAAGGACAGCCAAGCACCTCTCCCAAGGTGTGGACCAGGGGAAGGCCCACACAGACGCAGACGTCGCGGGCCCGTGCAGGGGCCCATGGGGTCGAGAGGCCAAAATTAAAGCAGATCCCCAGGCTGCCCGGCAAACTTGGCACTTCGGCCCCCACCCTCCTGCATTTGGGGTCAGGGGTGGCTATTTTCGGAAGGAAGGCAGGTTGGAGAAGGTGCCCGATTCACCCTGGAGGTTAGCAAGGCCTCCGGGAAGAACGGAACGGCCCGCGCCTCCGCCTCCCTGCATGTGCTCACCGGGCCGCTCTGCCCGGCCTGGGCCTGCGTGCTTGGCTGAGCAAAGTTTTCTGCCACACTGCCGCCTGCCAGGCCCTGATGCCAGGATAAGTAAGGGGTGGCAGACTGGGGAGGGTCAGGGCAGACCTGGGGACACCCCAGAACCCAAGTCCTACCCACCCAAGGGCTTGTCCCACTGTTGTGAGTGGAACCTGACAGCAGGTGAGGGGGCTTTGGGGCGATGGCGGGGGGTGACATGGGCAGACCCCTTCCGGTGGCCAGGCTCACTGAAGACAGGGTCCAGGTTGGGAGGACAGGATGGAGCGTGGCACGCCGGAGGAGTGGGCCCAGGCAGTGACGGGGCTTCTGTCCCCCACGCCAGCCCGACCAGCCAGTAGGCCTCCCCTGTCCTTGTGCAGTGGGACAGAGCCAAGAGACAATGCTGCTGGACCCTGCGGAGAGATAGAGCCCTCACGTGGCACAGGGAGAGGTGCCACCTAATCTCCCAGGTGGGCACCATGTCTAGCTTGGGGGCTCCCTGCCTCAAGGATCCCATTAGAGCCTTGGGCACCACCCTTCCCACCTCAGTTTCCTCAGCTGTAAAACGGGGCATTTGTAGGATTTAATGAGATCCAGGTTGGCATAGGGTCCCCTACCCTGTGTACCATCCCTATGCCCTAGGTACCCGGAGTAAAGGGGGACGACAGCAAAGTCTCCTGCCCTCAGGGTCCAGCCAGGCTGCAGGCCCCAAGGAGGGGCGGGAAAGGAACGCGGAGGAAGGTGGTCTTGCCCGGGGCGCCTCGGCTGAGGCGGGGCAGAGGGCTGGAGGCAGGCCCCTGGGGAGCCCCGCCCCCACACAGGACTCCCAAGTGGTCTGTCACTCAGCACCTGGGGGGCTCAGCCAGGGCTCCAAGCCAAAACCCCTGCCTGGGAGGCCACGTGCAGAACCAAAATTGTCCTCAGCCCCTCGAGTCCCCACCAAGCGTGCCCACCAGCAGGAAGGGGCTTTATTTCCGCTCCAGGCTGTGGCGCGAGGAGGCTGTGATCCCAAACCAGATTCTGACCGTGCCGGGAGGGGCAGGGGCTGTGGGCCTGGCCTGACTCGGCGAGGCCAGCGGCGGTGGCCCGGCCCTGTTCTCTGTGCACCGGCCCGGCCACCCTGGGGTGCAGGCCCCTCTGCTGCCAGAGAGCAATGGCAGGGCTGGCAGGGACAGCAGAGTCTGGTCACGTCCTTGTCCTGTCACTGGGCCGCGAGGGCCTGGTTCCTGGAGCCGGTACGCTCACTGCCAGCGCCGTCCGGAGCGTCCCCTGGTGCTCCTGGCAGACTCGGGGCGGGGGCTGCAGAAACACCAAGGCCCCGTGTCGGCATGGCCGCACTCCTGACAGGTTTGCTGGGAAATGTGTGGGGCTGGGGGGCTGCAGCCCGGCGGGCAGCTGTAGCCCCCCGCAGGTGAAGGAGGGGTGCTGGGTGCACACCTCTGGGCTGGGGGGAGGAAGGACCAGGCGAAGCTCTGGGAGCAGGAGCGGCCCCTCCCCTGATGCCAGAGCAAAGGCGGAGGTCAGGGCAAGCCTGGGGACACCCCAGAACCCAAGTCCTACCCACCCAAGGGGTTGTCCTGCTACTGTGAGTGGAACCTGAGAGTAGGTGAGGGGGCTTTGGGGCGATGAGGGGGGTTGTGGCATGGACAGGCCCCTTCTGGGCCCAGGCTTCAGGAGATGGCTGCCCAGTAAGGGCTGCGGTGGGGTGAGGGTGTCATCTGAGGAGGGGGAGAGGGCGGGCAGGGTGCTAAGCAACCCCAGCGGAGGCCAAATTCATTTCCTCACCGGGGGACAGACCCCCCTCGTGTCACCTCCAGAGGTCCCCTCTCCCCAACCTGCTGTCTTGCCTGTGCCTCAGCGCTGGCTTCTGGCCCACCCTTCTGAACCTGCCCACACGGCTCCTCCAGGAAGCGTCCCCAGCGTCGGCAGCCCCTGGGCCTTCAACCGGGGCGTCTGTGGACAGGACAGGAGCCTACCGTGAGCTGGCCCGTCTCCCCACCTCGTGGGCACCTGGGTGGGGCCTGCTCAGCACCCATACCCTCACCCTTTCCAATCCCTAGTGGACAGCACAGGAGGAGGCAGAGGATGACAGGGGAGGTGGGACTGGATGGTGAGGGGTGAGACGAGCAATCTCTCATCAACGGATACTTAGTGTTCGCCTCCCCTGTACCAGGCCCAGGGCACCAAGAGTGGATCAAGGGGCCTCAGGTGCAGGTGAGAGAGGGGATGATGACAGGCCGGGCAGTGCCCAGGCACCGAAGCAGAGGCCTAAAGGGCGGACCGAGGTGGGTCGGGCAGGCTGGAGGGCTGGAGGGCCCTGCTTGCAGGGGCGGGCAGAAGGGGGTCCCGCTTTGGGCTCCTCCCCTTAGGGGCCCACAGGCAGCCCTCACTCACCAGCAGCCCCCTGGGTCTGGGGGGAACCCCGCTGGGCGCATTCTGGGGGCCGGCGCAGCTCCCTGCTCTCCACAGCACCCCCCTCGCTGGGCCCCACGAAGATGGAGGGCGGCCGCTGGCCCAGCCAAGGGCCCTCCTCCCGGGTGCCCCCCGCAGCCTGCAGGGAAGGTGGGCAGAGGTCAGGGCCGTGCTGGGCCTGGGGCTTCCTGCTCCCTCCCACGCCTGTCTGGTGCCCTCAACCCCTCATGGGCTGTGCCCTTCCTCCACCCAACCCCTGGGGTTGGGGCACTTGGCACTTGGGGTCACGGCTCTCCCTGGGGCACCACGGGGCCCCCTTGGGCTAACCCCTGAGGCCCATTTCCCAGACAGGAGCCCGAGGCTGCAGAGGTCAAGGCCGCACAGTGAGTGAGCCCAGGACCTGTGTGCACCCCCGGCCACCTCCCATTTCCTGCACAGCCGCTTCTTGGGGTCTTCCCTGCTGGGTCCTTGGCCTCCTCTCTGCTCAGAGGAGCTGGGAAGCGGTTGCCATGGCTACCTGATCAGCTTTACCCTCGGTTCATTGCTCAGTGCCCACAGGAGTGTGCGGGGCGGGGGGGTGCCTCCCCCAAAGCCCCCAGCGCCCTCAGTATCCCCACCTCCCATTAGAGGCCTTCCAAGGTGGAGGTGCCGGCTGAGTGCTGCTTCCAGTTGTCTCCCCTCCCCAGCTCCAGGCCTCTGCTCAGGCGGGTCCCTTCCTGGAGCCCCCCAGACCCACCTCTTTCACCTAGCAGGGTTGCTGGTTGGTGCTCGTCTACCTTCCCCCCATGGCGCGAGTGCCCTGAGGACCGGAGGGCACACACCAGGCAGGGCTTCGCTAAACTGCCCTGGAGCCACAGCAGCAGAACCACCTGAGCATGTGCTTAAACGCACACACCTGGGCTTCTGCCCGGGCTCTCTGGGTGAGGGCCCGGGAACTGGCATTTTAACCAAGTACCCCCGCCCCAGGAGACTTTGAAGTGTGAGAACAGGAGCCGTTGGGCTGGGCCATCTGTGGAATCAGGAACAGCAGAGCAGGGACCCCAGCCACGCCCCAACGCCTGCAGCGTCCTGGGTCTTCCTGCTGGCATTGTAGGTCCAGGGGCTACGTCCCCTCCAGGAACCTACCCACCCACCATTCTCCTTCCTGTCTCCTTGGGGAAGCCCTGCGGACCCCCAACCAGCGGTGTCACTCTGCCCAGAGGGAGGTCCAGGCCAGGAGAGCTTGGAGTCCCAAGGCCTGGGGTCCCCCTTCTCCGTCTTCCCCACCGGGGAGGCTGTGCCTACAAACCCGGCTGCAGACCGGCCTCTGCCCCCCGCCCCTCTGCCCTGCACCCACAGCAATGGCTGCATGAGAACGCTAAGGCGGTGCTCCTTGGGTGGGGAGCTCACTTTTAGCTGCACTGCCCCCCCTTAAAACTAGAGCCAAGGGCAGGGGACTCTGGCATTGCCTTACCCAGTGGAGAGAAAACTGACCCGAGGGTCCAGCCCTGGGGCCCCGGAGGTCTGGAAGGGGTGCTAAGTAAGATGGGGCAGCTCAACCTTCAGTGGCTTTCTCCATCGGACCCTTATACAAGAGCAAGTGCGTCGCCCCGGCTGGCGTGGCTCAGTGGATTGAGCACCAGCCTACGAACCAAAGGGTCACCGGTTTGGTTTCCAGTCAGGGCACAGATGTGGGTTGCAGGCCAGGTCCCCAGTAGGGGACACTCGAAAGGCAACCACACACTGTTGTTTCTCTCCCCCTCTTCTCCCTCCCTTCCCCTCTCTAGAAATAAATAAAATCTTTTTAAAAAAGAAAAGAGCAAATGCCTCCCCAATGCAGATAGATCAACTGAGGCACACCCCAAGTCATGTGCCAGGACTGAAGGCTAGTTGTCTCCTGTCCCTCAAGGCTCAGGACTGGCACCCCAGGACCCCAACTACGTACCTTTCCTCGGCCTTCGGCCTCTTCAGCTGGCCTTGGCTCTGGCATGGCGGGCCGCAGACCATTCGCACTGCTGCCGCTGTGGGGCTGCAGGAGGACAGCGCGCAGACAGATGTGAAGACAGAGGTCTGCTGTGGGCCAGATGCTGGGTCCCAGCCACCTCCGCACCCAGCTGGGGCCCAGCACCCATGGCCCAGCCAGCTGCTAATCCCTATTAATCCCTGCCTCAGCCTACCATCAGAGGGGCACTGGAAGGGCACAATGCAATGTGACCAGGGCTGCAGAGGACAGGAGCAGGAGGGGGTGAGGTTGACCCAGCCTTAGGACCCAGGAAGGCTTCCTGGAGGAGGGTCAGCCGATCTGAGGCCCAGGGACACACAACGGGCAGCCAGGCCAGTGGGGAGGAGAGATGTTCTGAGTCAGGAAACAGCAGTGGGCGCAGGGGTGTGTGTGTGTGTGAGCGTAACACGGAGAGAGGAGGCACCCAAACGGGTTTCTGAGGCTGGGAGCAGCACGGGCCAGGTCCAAGGCAGCCAGGGGCAAAGGTGCCCAGCTCCCCGCCCCCAGAGAAGACACCCCGCACATTCCCAGAGTTGAGCCTTCAACCCGCAGCTGAAGGGACGTCCAGCCTCCGTGGCCCTGCTTGCACGCCCGCTCAGGCCCGGCGCGAGGGCGAGGGAGCCCAGTGAGGCCAGAGGCTGCCCGGCAGCAGCTTGGGGAAGAGGCACCCCAGCCTTGGACTCCCCGCCTGCACTAGGCCAGAGGCAGAAGTGGGGGTGGGTTCTGGCAGACAGACACCTCCCTTTGGCACTACCGTGGAGGGAGCTGGGGCTGCAGGCAAGGGCCGGGGTGCTGGAGGGTGTGGGGGACTGGGCAGAGGGCAAGTGGTGATGGGCTCTCAGTGACCAGTAGGTTGAAATGCCTGTGACACCCTGCTGGTGGTGGGGGAGGGCATCTCGGGGGCACCCAGCAAAGGGGGAGGGCTGCTCTTCTGAGAAGTGAGGTTTCTTTCACCAAGCACCCAACTGGGGTCAGCTAAGTCCCTGCTGAGACCCAGAGAAGGAGAGGGGGGCACAGGCCGCGTGGGGCATCTGCAGCAGAAGCCAGCCAAGCCAAACCAGGGCGCCTCCACCCCATCTCAGAGCACCTCCTGCCCACGGCTCCCAGTTCTGTACCTCCCAATGAGCCCCTCCACGGATCCCAGAAGCTCCGTAGAGCCCTGGGCAGCCCAGGCTGAGACCCAGAGGGGCGGGAGAGAGAGAGACAGAGCCGAGACAGGGGAACCGCTGGCCACAGACAAAGCAGAGACAATACAGCTGGAGAAAGAGACACAGGCGGAAGAAGCAGACCCAGGAAGGTAACACTGATAAGAAGGACAGAGGGGTGATGACCGACACAGGTGATAGAGCTGTCACCTTGGGCGGAGCCAGGGGGCGGGCAGGCAGAGGGCCAGTGCCTCGGCGCTGCCTCCCCGGGCTGCCACGCCCGGCTCCAGCGCCAGCGGGATACCGGCCCACCAAAGGCTCCCCCCACCCCAAGCCTCAGGCAGCTCCCAGGTATGCAGGTCCAGCTACCGAGCCGCACGGCCCCCGGGGCCACCGTTCGCGTCCACGGCCTGGTGCCCAGCAGCCCAAAGCTCACCGTGGTCCCCGCGCCCGCCCCTTCCGCCGGAGCCCAGACTCCAAACCCCCAACCCGCACCCTTCCGCCCCTCACACTCGCGCCGCGGCTGCTCACCGGGGCGCTCTGCGCGCCGTGCCTCACTCACACTCGCCGCGCGCGCCGCTCGCTCGCTCGCTCTCACCCGCCTAGTCCGCGTTCACACTCACGCCTCTCCTCCCCGCTCGGCTCCCACGTGGGACGCCAGCCTCGGCCTACCTTTGACAAGACCGGACACCCCAGAACCCGATCACCGTCCCTTGGGACCTAGGGCCTCAAGGTCGAGGTTCCGGAATTCAGGGGACAGAATTGGGTGGGGCCAGATACACGGAAAGAGGACACCCTGTAAACAAGAGTGAAGAGGACAAGGAAAAGTGGACAAAGAAGTGAGAGGGCTGAGGTGCACCCGTGTGAGGAGGGCCATCCAGCTCCTCCCCTCCTCTTCATCCCCAGTCTCATTCCCCAAATGGAGCAAAACAGCCCCGGACAATCGTCCCTCCTTCAGCTGGATGCTCTGACCTGACACCTGAGGCCAAGGTGCAGAACTGATATGCGTGATTTCCCGCAGTTCCACCAGCCAGCACCTGACACCCACCTCCCACCCAACACCCACAGTCCACCAATCAGCACCTACTTATCCAACCATCATTGCTACCCACCAGCCACCAGCCATCACCCAACTATCCAATTCCAATCACCATCCACTACCCAAACACCAGACAACCGTCCATTACCACCCACACCCACCATGTACCAAGCATTAGTGCATTGTGAAAATACCCATCAGTCCATCATTTATTTGCCATCCATCCATCTACCACCTACCTACCTATCAGTCACTATCTAACAGCTTTCCATCAATATTTAATAACTATCTATCCATCTGCCATTCACGTATCCACCCACCGCATATCTGGTTGTCAAATGTCAATCAACCATCTGTCTACTGTTTATCCAGATTTACCCACCACCCGTCCACCAGCCTCCACCTGTCCCATCAGCCACAGTTCATCCATTTACATTCAACCACTGCCAGTCATTTGTAACCCTTTACCCATTCGTATTTTTATGAACTCTGCAACCCACCAACTACCACCCTGCCAGCCATCTACCACCCACTCACTTCTGATCCCTATCTATCCATTCATTGTCCACCTCCCAATGTCCTCTATCTACCCATTCATCACCCAGCTATAACTCACTATTCATCCAAAACCCATTCAAGCATCATCCACCACCCATGCATATTTATCCATTCTAGAAGATTCACTGAGTGTCTTCCACGTGCCAAGTATTACTCTCAGTGCTCAGGATAGAGCAGAGAGAAAGCAGTGAGTACTCACCCGCCATAATCCGGCCACCGTAGCAACCCAGTCACCATCCATCTGGTCACTATTTGGGCGTTATTCCTCATCTGCCATGCACTCTTCATTCAATGCGCATCTTCATTCATTACCCACTCACCACCCACTTGCCCCCTACCTACCTTTCTCCGTTTACACACTAAACCATTCGTTTGCCATATACCACTCATCACTTACCATCCATCCATCTACCTTCTACACACCCACCGTTCACATTTCAGGCGTCTCTTTCCCAAGATAGAACCGTGTACCACTTACCCCTCATCCATTAATCACCCAACCATCACCTATCCGTGCAAAGCCCATCTACTGTGTACTCACCACTCACCTTCCATCCGCACTTGCACAGTGCACAATGCGTTACCCACCCCCTCAGCGGATGTCTGTTCACTGGCCACCCACACCTCCACTCCTGCACCCCCCAGCCGCAGTTTACTTTTCCACCATGCACGGCCCACTCGTCAACTGCATGTGCCTTCACGAGTATCTGTCATCGATGTGTCCATTTTCTGTGGGTAGGTCCATCACAACCCCTCACCTGCTATTTATTTTCCATCCACCACCTGTCACCTACATTAACCCGCTGTAGATTCCTTCGGTGTCCATCTGTTCATCAGTTTTGTGTCCACGTCCCTCTACCCTTCTTCGGTCAATCTGATTTACTCATCTGCTCGTCACTGCTTGACCAACTACCGCCACATAAATGTATTCACCTCCCACCAACGTCCGCCCACTCACATTCTAACACCCTGTCTGCCTTACCCATCACTCTCCCCGCACCTCTCCAAGCATCATCGGCACATCTTTCCACCCCCATGCGCCTTCTGCCATGGCACCACTCATCCATCCACTCACCTCCACCTCCAGTCATTCAACCCTGCCAACCATCCATTCGCCTGGCAGTTCACCCGTCCATCCTCCTGCCATGAATTCTTCCATTATCCTTGTATTTAATTCTTATGCTAGCCATACACATACACCTCAGCTAACCATTCTCACTTCCACCTCTCTGCCACTCATCTCCGTCCTTCATCCAGCCAGCCAGCCATCTTCTCGTCATTCTATAGCCCATTCATTCATAAACTATACATTTATACATTGATAAATAGTAGTGTTAAACATTTATTACTAGTTCTAGTGCTGCACCCTGGAATCATCAAGATGAGTAAGCTCCTGGCCCCGGCTGGTGTAGCTCAGTGGATTGAGCGCCTGCCTGCAAACCACAGCGTTGCTGGTTCGATTCCCCAGTCAGGGCCCATGCCTGGATTGTGGGCTGGGTCCCCAGTGGGGGGTGCTCGAGAGGCAACCACACATGGATGTTTCTCTCTCTTCCTCCCTCCCTCTAATAAATAAATAAATAAATAAATAACATTAAAAAAAGAGATGAGTAAGGTCCCATTCAACTTCATGGGTTGGTGAATTCGGGGTAAGATGATCCACACAGGGAAATAGACCAGACGGAGAGGCATTGGTGTAAAAATGTATATTGTGTCAAAATCTCCGTGCCTCCACCTTCTGGTCATGGGGTGGCTGGAGCTCTGCACGGGTTCTTCATGAGGAGGCCTGCGGTGGGGGTGTCACAGCAGGGTTCCCAGAGGCCAGATCTGGGCACAGTGCCTGACCCATGGGAGACCTCGCATTATGGGTGCAAGGAGAGGGGAGACTGGAAAAACAGGTTGGCACAGATCACGCATGGCTGGGACTACCTGGCTGAGGGACGGGTCCTTGGTGATGGGGTCCTGATGACAACGGGGAGCGCCAGGAGGTTTTAGGCAGGCTAGTAGCCCTGTCAGGCAAGTTCTGAGAAGGGACCCGCCCCTCCCCCCCACACACATACACCGATTACTCACTGGAAAGCCCCTGAACCTGATGGTCACAAAGGGATGCTTATGGTCGCTGTGGCTACTCAATGCCAGGACACCCTCTTGGAAGGACCACCTGTGCCGGTGGGCTCCCTGATACTTCCCCACCCCCCCACAAAGGTCACCTTACTTCTTTCCACTTGGTCACAGCTCCTGGGAATTGCTCCGACCTAACAGGGCTCCCAGGAAGTGCTCGAGGGCTTTGCCTGGTGAAACTCCGAGGTGGAGCAGAGAGCGGGCGACAGCGAGTCCCTTCACGGATGCGCCTGGAGATCCATACTTGGGCCTGCGGAGTCTGCCTGGGGGCCCACCTTTGCCTCCTCCCTCCCCCGGCCCCTGCGCCCGGAACCGTTCCGTAGGGGCCCGCAGACCTGGAGGTAGAAACCGTGTCCTGGCCACGCTGGGCCTTTGCTCCGTGTCCTTCAGGGGCCCCGCCCCCCTGGGTCGCCGAGTGTCTGCCAGCGCGGCAGGATGATGGAGAGCGCTGAACGAAGACGGAGGACAGATCGTCTCTGAGGCGGGAATTGTTCCCTTCCCAGCGCCCTCAGCCACACCCTCCAAGGAGCGCAACAAGGGGAGGGCCGCGTCCCCGGGCCGGGGTTGCTGGGGTCGCGGGCCCTGGCTTTGGCCAGGGAGGCTGCTCCCGGGGCCCTCTTGTGGCCACCCTTGGGTAAGACATCCAGGCTCCTCGAAGGTCACGGCGGACAGGGCGACAGAACAGCGTCTGGGTGTTCCTCGGACTGGCCGTCGGAAAGGCAGAGTCGTCCTGCACTTTGCCCTCTCGCGCTGGCCCTCTGGGAGGGGCCCCGATTGAGCCCCTATTGAGCCCCTCTGCGTCTGGTGGGCTGGTGGGCAGGAGGGCCCACGTGACTAACCCCAGCGGAGGGTGGACGGTCCTAAGAGGAGTTTTTTGTTTCGTTTGTTTTAAGATTTTATCGATTTATTTTTAGACAGAGGAGAAGGGAGGAAGAGAGGGAGAGAAACAGCGATGTGTGGTTGCCTCTCGCACGCCACCTACTGGGGACCCAGTCTGCAACCCAGATCTGTGCCCTGACTGGGAATCGAACCGGCGACCCTTTGGTTCGCAGGCCGCACCAGCCAGGGCAAGAGAGGAGTTTTTCGAATGCCATACTAAAAGGCAACCCCCAACACGGGAGCGAGGCATGGCGCAGGGCTCCCTTTCAGGGGCCCGCCGGACCCCAAGAGCCGAGGGCTTTGACCGCAGCCACCACCACAGCATTCCTGGAGGCCTGCGATGTGCGGCCCAACCAAGCCCCAGGACAAGCGCGGGGACGGCTCCTGAGGATGGGGGCATCTCTCCTCCCAGTGGGACAGGAGTGGGGAGAGAGCAGGAGGACTCAGGCCTGGCCCCGACCCTGCGCTGCCCTCCCTTGACCAGCGCGGCCACAGGACTGGGCCTGGCTAGGGGGCCGGGTCGGATAGGGGCTTGAGGGGGGCGCCAGTCAGGGGGTCCGACCGGCAGCCGCGAGGCTCCTGGGGACGCGCGGGGTGCTCAGGGTGGGCCGCGGAGCCTCGCTCGGTCCCTGCCCTGGGGCTTCGGCGCCCATGCGGCCGAGATGCGCGCCACTCAGGCGGAGTGCCAGGGGTGCCCACTTCGCCGCTCCGCACGGCTCTCCCCGTGGACCTGGTGACTCGGAGTCTGCCTCTGCTTCTGCGAGGCGCTGTGCCCTCTTTCTCCCCACGGGCCGGGTAGGGATTCCGGGTTGTACGAGCCAGAGAAAGGGACCCGGTGACGTTCCTTGTCCGTCAGCGCCGCCGCCGCCTGCAGCTTCTGCCTGCGGCGCCGTCCGGGAAACTGAGGCTCAGGGAGGAAAATTGGAGGCAACGCTGGACAGGGCGCAGAGCCCGGCGCCCGCGCTGCGCTGACAGCCGCTCACCCGGGGCAGGGAGCTTGCCCTCCAGTTCACAGGCCCGGGGCAGGAAATTGGACCCGGCGGAGAGGGGAGGATGGGCGCTGGGTTCAGGCCGGCTGGGTCTCGGGGACTCGGCTGGTGCATCCGGGAATTGTGGTCTGGGGGGAGGTACGGTGCTCGATTTCCGGCTTGAAGGACAGGTGACCTGGGACAGATGGCAGCGACAGGGGCAGCCCAGGTGTGGGACCACAACACGGGTGTGAGCTGGACCTGCTGCTGGGACCCAGGGGGCCAGGACAGCGCCGGTGGGGTGGAGGGCAGAGAGCTACCAAGGCCACCCCGCCAAGTTACCCAGGGCCCGGGTCGTCCCGCCCGCACCTAGCCCGCAGAGAGCTCCGCCCACCGCACTCTGGGCGCAACCAGTGCTGTGGCCTGCCCTTCCCGCCGCGCGCAGGAGAAACTGAGGCTGGGCAGGGTTCATGTCCCGAGAGGGTGGGGCAGGGTTTTAATCTCGAACCTCCTGAGGACTCACCCACTGCCAGGGGCAGAGGGCAGGACCCACCGGACCAGCCTTGGAGACACCCCAGTTCTTGCCACAGGCGACCACCCAGCCTCATTCCACCGAGCTATAGCTCCTGACTGCATAGGTGGCGACAGATCCTTCTCCAGGAGGTGTTTGGACACAAGCAGTGACTGTCATGAGCAGCTTTTTTTTAAATCCTCACCGGAGGACAGGTTTTCATTACTTAGAGAGAGAGAGAGAGACATTGATTGGCCGCCCTCTCACATGCACCCTGACCTAGAATTGAACCTGCACCCTGGGCATGTGCCCTGACTAGAATTGAACCCACGGCCCTTCCGTCCATAGGACAATGCTCCAACCAACTGAGTCACACCAGCCAGGGCACAAGGCACTTAAATTTTTTTTTTAATTTCTTGATTTTATTTTATATTTTAAAAGATTTTATTTATTTTTAGAGGGGAAGGGAGGAGAAAGAGGGAGAAAAACATCAATGTGTCTTTGCCTCTTGCACGCGTGCTACTGGGGACCTGATACTCCACCCAGGCATGTGCCCTGGCCAGAAATCTGACGAGCGACCCTTTGGTTCACCCACCATTGCTCAATCCACTAAACCACACCAGCCAGGGTTAATTTATTGATTTGAGAGAGAGAGAGACAGAGATCTGTTTTTCCATTTATGGATGCATTCATTGGCTGACTGTATGTGCTCTGACCAGGAATCAAACCCGCAGCCGTGGTGCATGCGGAGGAGCTGCCCCGCCAGAACGCAGCCACTTTTGCGTAACAAATAAAAAGTTTACCATGTGTGCCCCTTTATGCAAGTGTAGGTTGTGTGGCATGGAAATGCTCTGGAAGGATTCTAGGCGCTGTCCAGGGGCTTGGCTTAGCACCTTTAGTCACTGGGACTCAGCGAGGATGCAGGAGACCAGGCGCAGAGAGGCCGAGGAGGCCGCCCGGGTGGCAGGGCTGAGTGGGAGGGGGGGCGGGGAGTGGAGTAGGCACCTGCCACCGACCAGCCGCTCCCACTGGACTGGGCCACCTAGGGTGGGGCCGGGAGAGGGCGAAGGGCCACACCTCGCACTGCTTCCGGCTGGGCCCCACCTCGTGGCTGGCGTTGGGTCAGCGGCAGTCAACCCCGCTCCCGGTACAGGCTGACACTGAGACTCAGAGGGAAGCTGCTTGTCTCAGGGCTCACAGCGCGGACCTGGGGGTCTCCCCGGCCTCTCCTGCCTTCCAAGGCCAGCTGTCCACAGTGGGGCCCTGGGGTCGTCCCTGCCCCCCAGCCCCGGGGCGCCGAATCCCTGCGGTCAGCGAGATGGGTGTCAGGCCCGCGGGTGACGCAGAAACTGCCCACTCCCGGGTAGCCTCCCGTTCAACCGGCTCTTTGGGCCGGCGGGAGCAAAGACCCCCGCGTCCGCGAACGCGCTGCACGCCTGGGGTCGAAGCCTTGACGGTGGGCTGGGGGAGAGGCCTGAGCAAAATCGGGGGCCCCGGGGGAGGGGCCGGGGTGGGGAGAACAGCACTTTCGGCCCCCGCAGCGGGTGGGGGCTGAGCAGGGTTCCAGGCCTGGAGGTTTGGCTGGCGGTGGCCCCGCATGTCCCAGCTGAGGGGGCGGGGCGGGCCTCTGAGCCTGGGGGCGGCGTCGAGCCCGCGCTTGCGTGAGCGCGCGCAATGGGGGCGGGGAGGAAGCGCAAGCCCACATGCGCCCGGCCCAGGCCCCGACCCCTGCCCCACACCCCCTCCTCGGGTCCCCGCAGCTCCAATCTCCCCACCCCGCCCCCGACCTCCGGCGGGTCATTCAGCCGCGGGGGCCACCACTTCCTTCTGTGTTCATTCACCAAACCCCATCCCCGGTGTGACACCCGCCGCACCAGGCGCGCCTCGCGAGTGGGAACAGAGGCCCCTCCCAAACCTGCACCTCAGGGTGTGCTCTCCGGGCTGCAGGGTCGGGTGGGAGGGTGGGGAAAGGCCGGAGGGACTGGTGGAAGGGCGGCCTTGGCCGGGCCCTGCAGGGAGAGGCCAGGCGTCCGACTCCCAGACCCGAGTCGGGGGTCCCCGCGCACGGCGTCTTAAAGGCCAGTTTTGGGAGATTATCCGCTGAGTTGTGCGAGGGGCTGTTAGACCCTTAATGACAGCAGCCAGTCTAATGATGAAGCGGGTAATGGAGAGCCGCCTACGCCCACCTGCGCATTTTCTCGGTCCTCACAGCCCCGCAGGTAGGGACCATTAAATTCAAATTCACTTAGGGCCTGAGGGGGCGTGGAGGGGCAGCTGGAAGAAGCGGGGAGGGTTAATCTTCCCGGGGATTGTCAGGTGAGGCCGTGCTCTGTCCGCCCCAGTGTCTCAGCTGGAGAAGGGCCATGAAGATCCCTGTGCCCTGGGCTCCCTCCCTGCCACGTCGCCCAGCCCTGGGGGTGGGGCTGGAGCAGGCTGGAGGTGAGTGCCCAGCAGGGCCTGGAGCAGAGGCCCGCACCCTAGTGGCTCTGGGCCAGTGGACCTGCAGGGCCTTTCTAACAAGTCCCCAGCAGCTGATGGTGCTGGTGAGGTCAGGGGACCACGATGAGATCCACAGGGTGGAAGGGGTGGCCAGAGGGACAAGAGTGTCTTCAGTCTGCCCCTCCCAGGCCTCCTCTGTCCACACCCCCAGCAGAACCTGTCAGCCTTGCAGAACTGGGGACCTTTCTGTGCTCAGGGCCAATGCCCAGGCCTCTGCTGGCCACACAGGCTGGGACAAGTCCTGGCTCCTTATTGACCCCCCTGGTGGCCTGAGCAGGCCTCTTGCCGAGGGAACCTCAGTTTCCTTATCCACACGGTGGGGCAGGGACGGTGGGGCGGGGACGAGGCCGAGTGGGAAGCGCTGGGCACCCAGAGCTCGCTGGGGCTAGCGCTCCTTAGGCGAAGCCAACCCCCCCTCCACCGCCCGGGGTTAGAAAGGAGGCGGCGGCTGCTTTGAGGGAAGGCAGCACTGGCTGGCGTGCCGAGGTGGCAAGCTGGGCCCCTGGTGGGGGGTGGGGATGGAGGTGGGGGCCCCTGCTGAGCCTGGGGTCCTGGGCTCAGAAGCCGCCCTGCCATCTACCAGCAGTTACTCCCCCGCCCTGAGCGTCCTCTGTTTGCTCTTCTGAAAAAAGGGGGCCGATCCTGTCCCTTCTTATGGGGTCCTGGAGGGTCGATCTGCACAGTGCTGGGTGTGCCCAGGGCACTGGGAGTGTGTGCACTTAAGCCTCAGGGTCCTCCCCAAAGGCCCCTCCACTCTCCTAACCCTCACCCCAACTTCCTGGTCCAGCCTCCACGCCACACTCCTTTCAGTCAGCAAGTGATTCCATTCAGCAGTCTGCAGGCTCCTGGGCGGCGGGGGCGGAGGGGGATTCTCTGTCAGGGACCCCTTTGTCCCTGGGCCGGTGGGGAGCCATGAAAGGCTTCTGAGCTAGAGGGAGCTGTGAGGACCGGGAGACTGCCCGGCAGGAGAGAGCCGCAGAGCAGGGACGAGGGTGCGGCGCAGGGATGAGGGAGCATCTCGTCCCCCTGCCTGCATCACCGCCACACACCGCCATCAGTCGCCGTTTACTGGCGTGGCTATGGCCATGTGCAGGGAACGTGCCCCGGGTGGCTGCAGGCTGCGCCCACGGCTTCGTGGACATCCCCCTCGTGGACCTGCAGTGGAGGGTCGCCCTCTGCCTTTCAGACAGGGAGCTGGGGGCCCAGGCTCTGGCTCTGTTAGTCCAGTCCCCTCACCCAGACTGGAGAGGGTTCCTCATGGGCAATGCTGGAGCTGTACTTTTGGATGCAGGGGGCATTCCTGGTGACAGTGGGGCAGGTAGGGGGTCGGGAGGGGGAGCGCTTGCCCCAGGTCTGCCCCAGGGTGCCAAGGAAGGGGCTACACTGGAGAGAGACCTGTCTGACCTGCCCGCCCTCCTCCCTGCCACCCTCATGCCTCCATCCTTCTCACACATACCTAGTGGGCGCTTTCTTGGTGTCTGAGTCTGCCAGGGCACTGGCTGCTGCCCCGGCCTTCACAGTCCTCCAAGTTGTCAGCTAAGAGGTTAAGAAGGAAGAGAAACACCCTCAGGAAGAGCCGTGGCCCGCAGGCCAGGGGGCAGGAAAACCTCGGGAACCACTGTCAGGGCCACAGGATCACAGGGTCGGGGAGCAGTGACCAGCAGGCAAGGCCGAGCCGCTGCATTAGCTCCCACTGGCCAAGCGCGCCGCCCCGCCCCGCCCCACACCACCACATGCAGACAGACCCGCTGGCCCTTTGTCCTCCCGCCCCCTGCCGCGCGCGGGGTTCTCCCTGCCCGGAAAGCGGTGTACCTTGTTTCCTTCCTGTCCGCGTCTCAGCTAGTGTCCCTGTAGTTGGGAGGCCCCCCTGAGCTCCCCACCGACAAGGCAGGCACCACCCCCTCCGCCATCACACGCGCGCCCACTGCCTTGGCAGCCCTTGCCTCTCTCTGAAATTCTCTTTTCCTGCGCATTCGTCTGTGGGCTGTCCCCGGGCTAGAGTGGACGCTTGGTGTGCGTCTTGGCCACTGCTGTGGCCTCAGCCCCTAGAACAGTGCCAACACGTGGCAGGTGTCCGGAAGCTTTGGGCGGGTTGAGTGAATCAATCTACATCCTTTCTTAACGGCTGCATGAAATCCCACATTATGGACGCATAGCTATTTAGCTACAGGGTCCGGCACAAATAATGCCCCTTTTATATTACGATATCATAAATGTAATGCTGTAACGTAGCGACATTACACTCAAGCACACCATGTGACATTTTAGGTAAAATGTTCAAGTTAAAACTATGAATTAGTACACCCATATTATTACCCTGCCACTCACACTCAAGCAGGCATCGCTTCCGCCAGACCCCATATTTGTCTACCACTGTTCTATTTGCAAGTGCCGCAGTAATGAGTATCACCGCATCCGTGACCGTGTGCGTGAGAGCCCCAGCAGGGCCGCAAGGAGGTGAGGCAGTTGAGGAGAGAGCTCGAGAAGTGGCCCATTGACAGAGGGCGGGGGG
>PVJD01009997.1:0-57430 GCA_004026545.1 Mormoops blainvillei
AAAACTGTTCTGACTCTCTTCTCACTTGAGTGAAAACCAAACAAAAGCACAACTGGGGCAATGGTTTAGGGGGGAGGGCATGACATCAAGACCTCCCTTCTTATTTTCAAAGGCTTCTTGGTCTCCCAAGACAATCTCCACCAAGAGCTGCAAGGCAAAGGTTTTCACACCAGACTGTGTGTGCCTGGGGGTCTGCGGGAGCTGCCCAGGGGAGCTGCACTGGCAGGCAGCTTCAAGAACCCGGACTTCTAGATCCTTCACGTCCTGAGGCCCTGGTTCCTCTGGGGTTCCCCTCCCACCTGCCCTTTCTCAACAGCTCTTCTCCCAAAAGGCAGAAGATTAATTACGACGGTGTCCTGCTCCAGGTGTAAGAACTCCCGGCATCCCCATTAGAGGAGGGATCTAGCCCTGGGTGGTGTGGCTCGTGGATTGAGCAGCAGCTCTGCGAACCAAAGGGTCACTGGTTCAATTCCCAGTCAGGGCACATGCCTGGGTTGTGGGCCAGGTCCCTGGTCGGGGGCGCATGAGAGGCAACCATAAATGTTTCCCTCCCTCTCCTTCTCTGTCCCTTCCCCTCTCTAAAATGAATAAATAAAGTCTTAAAAAAAAAAGAAGTGGGATCTACTAGTAATAATTAGAATGGCAATTCAACAGAAGAAATTACTCTTAGAGCCTTATGGTCAAAGGAAACTTTAAAAAATCTTATATGTAGCCACATATTTCAATGAAAGACTTTTAGGGAAAAAATCACATTGTAATAACATTTTGTGAGGAAGGAGGGGAACAGAAAATGATAGGAAATTCCTCACCATTAAAGAGTTTTACGCTTTTTTTTTTTTAGATAAACAATGGTGAAAATCAATTTGCTACAGCAATTAGATCCTTCTAGATACCTTTAAAAATGTGAAGTAACTGGTCAATTTCAAAATATCAATATTAGCTACTATTTAAACATATGATGGACTATTTCAGAAGTCTTCTTAAAATGTACGAGGGCACAGGTTTTCAGAATCTTTGTGGAGGGCTGTGAGACAAGTTTGAAAGCCACTGCTCACAGAATCTGGGCCCCTGACTACATGAAGATGGGCAGCGAGAGATGGACGAAGGCCTGTTAAGGTCTTCCTGGGGCTGGGCCTAGGTCATGGCCACCAGGCTCCGCTGAGCTACCCCGGGCACTGGATCGGAGAGGACTGGCGACCAGGACGTCTGGTCCCCACCAAGCAGCCCACTCAGTTTCAGGGAGGAGTCTGTCTGACTCGAGCACCCGCACCCACACCTGCAAGAGCAGAGGTCAGGCCTCAGTCTCCAGGGAAGGGATGGGTCCCCACCCACTCGGACTCAGATGGAAGAGCAGGCAGGAACCCGCTCACCTGTAGACGGTGTTCTCGAGGTGCAGGTCTTCCAGGCCACACAGGATCTCTGCTGCATAGAACAGGGCTCGCTCCTCCTCGAAGCCGGGGTTCCCCATGTTGTAGATGTGGAACTTCAGGTCGCCCCCGTTCATGATTGTCAGAACCAAGCACAGCGCGTCCTTGGTCTCGTAGGCATAGGCCAGGTTGACCTGGGAGCGCAAGACAGCACAGAGGTGAGGGTCCGTGACCGCACTCCGCTTCTCCCTTTCTCCTCGGGTCCTTGAAGCTGGTGGGGTCTGGGCTAGGGGGGCTGGGCTAGGGGAGCTGCAACAGCTTCACGCCAGCCGCCCCTGAATCCAGACAGCTTCGCAGTGCCTGCTGCCGGTAAAGGACTCACACCTTCCAGGGCCGCCTGCTCTTTCAGGGACCCTTCCAGGAAGACATCCCTGCGTTTACACACAAAAGCATGGGTGTGCGTCAGCTGGTCAAAACTGAGTTGCCTTGTTGGCTGGTCAGAACAGTAGGGCCCACACGGTCTTCGGGCATCTTAGTGCAGGGATGCCGGCGGTGGGCGGGGCAGGTGGCCAAGGGGGCTTCTCAAAGCAGAACACGACTTGGCCAAGACTCTTGCACACAGGACATGCCTGGTCAGAGGGACCATCAGCAGAGACGATCCGGCCCCTCGCTGATGGAGACCAGCTGCCTGAGGCTCTGTGGACGGGACCATGTGGTAGCGGGAGAAGGCGCAGGGTTGGGTCTCCACTTAGGGGGCTGGTACAAATGGAATCTGGCCACGTGGACCAGGCCAGGGCCAGGCTGCACCACAACACTTGGGTGCAAACGTCAGGAACAAAGGGGTTACTTCTGAGGAAAGGAGACAGAATGGCGCCAAAGGTGACAGCTCTACGAACTGTGCCCCGGCACCAGCCACCGCTGCCCCCACCCCACGCCTGTCCAGGTGCCCGCGATGGGAATGCTGAGAGGAGAGAAGCGCTGTGGGAACGCCCCCCTGGGGGCAGAGGACGGGGCACAGTAGAGGAAGGTCCAGGCCCTCGAAGCTGTGACACTCCAACCCTTCCCCCGAGTAGGGCTCACCATCGCCAGCCCCCCAAAGAGCAGGGCATCGCCCCGAGGCCCATGGCCAGTGTGGAGGTGGTGGTCAGTGGTCCATATCGAAGTGGGCCGGCGGCACAGAGGAAGGCTCTGGACTCAAAGAGGCCTGAGGCCAAAGTGATGGCTGGTGCTGGCCTCGAGCTCCGCCTCCTGCAAGGCGCTGTTGCCCTGGGCGGGGTTGGCAGTGGGGGCAGCCTGGGACGAGCCCGGGGTGGGGGTGGGGGGGCACGTCTACCCCTTTGTAAAGCGACCCCTCCCTGGGGAATGACGGAAGCACCAGGCCAATGGCATGTTTTGTTCTCACACACAGCTGGTAGGGGTTTAATCGGGGTGACCTTCACAGAGGCCGTTTGGGAACAGCTACCAAATAGGGGATGCGCACACCCTCTGACACAGCAGTCCCTCTGCCAAGGGACCCAGCCTGGGGATGGACACAGTCACAGACACCCGCCAAAGGGTCGAGTGAGGCCGGCCCGCGGTCTGGTACGCAGTGGCTTCAAAGCCAGGAATGCCCGCTATCCACGGGGACGGATGGCACAGGTGAGGGTTTCTCTCTTCCGTGTGTATCACGGGAAGGGTGCAGCTATAGGTTTGGATATTTTTTAAAAATCTACATTTTAAGGGGAAAAATATTGCATCATAAGAGGTCTGGTGAGATGCCACTGGCTAAAAATAATGAATCAAACATGTTGGAGTGGTTACTCAGAGAGGGAGGCTTCTGGTTCCGTTTTGTGTCCGTCTGTGCTGTTGGAACCGTCACCTTACACATGTATGGTTTTTCACAGTGACCCGCAGCAGAGGTATTTAGAGCTGACCAAATAGCCACGTCCTCTTCCACATTCCCGCAGCTGGTTTGTCCCTTGCAGGACTAGCCTGGCCAACGGACTGTGGGTGGCAGTGAGGGGTGTGCCCCTCGGCGTACATTTCCGGGGTTCCAGAGGGGGTGGCTGTAAGGTGGAGGAGGGCGGCCAGATTTGACTGGACTCTGTGTGACAGGTCTTGGCTGTTTGCAGCTACTGCAAGTTGGGGTAACTGTCCCTGCAGCAGAGTGCAGCCCAGAGGGGGCAGCTTAGCGACATACAGTGTCAGGACACTGACTGGGGTGCCCGCCTCGGGGACACCAGCCTGCAGGGGCTATGGAGGTAGCGCTCCTTGGCTGGGCCCCGGAGGGGCTTCTTTGTCCACTGAGGAGTTTACAAGGTGCTCCTGCAGAACAGAGGCCTTGGTCCCACACAGAGGGGAGCCAGCTAGCCTGGTGACAGGACAAAGTATGCCACCACTGCCCCCGAGGGGCCTTGGGATGGAGGTGACTTGGGGTCTAGCTCCCTTTCTGCAAGGAATTCCTCTCTCTGCATTCCATTTCCTGGGGGTGGGAGCTGCCCCACGGGAGGACCACCCACTTCCTGAGGGACAGAAGTCCCGGCCCCCAGCGGGTGGCCTGTCACTAGGCCCAGGACACTCACCACAAAGCGACTGTTGACCTTCTCCAGGATCTGCTTCTCGTTGAGGGCCATGGACTCCCCTTTCCTCTTTTTGACCCTCTTCTTCTCCAGGCGCTTGCAGGCGTACATTTTCCCCGTGGCCCGAACCTGGCAGGCGCAGACCTGCGGCGCGAGAGAAAAGCCGAGGGCCTGGGGCGTGGGAGGCCTGCGCGGGGCTCCTCCGTGGCCAGGACGCTGGGCCGCGGGCTTGGGGACGGACGGAGCCAGAGCTGGCCGTGCCTGGCCTGGGAGCCGCGGCTGCCCTGGGCCCGCCCTCAAGAGCCGGCTTCAGGGCCCGCCCTCCCGCGCCAGGATCCCAGCTCAGCCATTCGCAGCACCTTCTGGATGACCGGCTGAGGTCTCAAGTCCTGTCCCTCTCTCAGAAGCAACTCGGTTTCCTGTCCTAAGCTTCCAACCAGATGCAGCCACTGCCAGTGGGGCACTTCCAGCGGCAGCCGGAAGGTGCTTGTTGGGGGATCAGCGATAGGAGTCTCCCCAGAGCCCCGAGCTCATAGTGCAGAGGAACGGGGAGCGGCATTTGGGAACCAGTCTTAGTTCTGCCCCTTACTGCCCGAGGGCCCTGGGCTGGGTCAGCCAACCATTCCGAAGCTCGGCGTGCCCCTTCTCTAAACGAGCATCTCAGGGCTCGCCTCGCTGTCGGGAAGATCAGATGGAGCACAACAGCGCATGTTAACTGCGTCGCCAGGTCCCTCGCAAGCTCGCTTTTCCCTCCAAACACAGCCAGGAGCGCTCGTTTCTCCTCTCCGGACTTGGACCCTGCCCGAGGCTGCTCCACGGCCTCCTTCCCCGCTTCAGACACCCCCGACCCTCCCAAAGGCCCCCTCCTCTCCACCAGGGGCCCGCTAGGCCGAGGAAACACCAGGAACACCTTTTGCGGGCCCAGAAAGGACAGAAAAGGTGACTCGAGTACGGGAGCTTTCAACTGAAAAGTGGATGTTCGCTTACCTCCCCGAAGCCGCCTTTGCCCAGTACTCGGTACTGTCTGAAAGTGTTTTTGGTTACCGGTTGCCTGGAAAAAAGCAAGAGTCATGGTGTTAAGATGTATAACCCAGCTGCAATAGACAGCAGCAGCACTGAAGTAGTGGGCACGAGGTGCAACTCCATGCCCGGGGGACCCTCAAGGGCCGACTCTGGGGCTAGGCGCTCGAATCCCAGGCCACCTGCCCTTGGTGCCCTGCAACCTGGCAGAAAAGCAGAAAGCTTGAAAAAAGTGAGTGGAAGGAGCTTCTGGGGACCTTCCCTGTGGTTCCCTGCTCTCTCCCACATGCAAATCAGGCGGCTAAATTCGGCAGGAAGCTGCGACCCCTGAGCAGGGAGCGGGGAGGGACCAGGCACCATAGAGGTTCAAAGTCCCCGGGAGGACATACCTGAGGCCTGAGACCGGCTCTGCCCACACCTGCCATCTCAGCCTGCCCAGTGGGACCACCACACCTCCAGCCTTTCCACCTCCCAGGGCCCCTCTATTATGTCTCCCCCAGGGCCCCAACACTAGAGGAAGCGGTTGCTAAATGCAGAATTTAGGAAGTCTGAATAGTTTGATCTGTCTCAGTCTCTCTCTCTGTCCCCACTTCCCTCCCTCACTACCCCCCCTTACTACCCCCCCTTCTGGTGCAAACGCGTAAGATTTACCCTCTTAGCACATTTCAAGCGCATAATACAGTATTTAACCATTGTCCCCGTGCCGTATGTCAGACCCCCAGAGCTTACTCATCCTGCTTAACTGACGCTCTCCACCCTCTGACCAGCATCTCCCCACCCCTCCCCTCACTGCTCCTGGCAGCCAGTGCTCTACTCGCTGCTTCTATGAGTTTGACTTAGATCCCACATACAAGTGAGGTCATATGGTGTTTGTTTTTCTGTGTCTGGCTTATTTCACTTAGCAAGTATCCTCCAAGTTTATCCATGCTGTCATAAAATGGCAGGATTCCTTCTTTTTAAAGGCTTAATAATATTCCAGGGTGTGTGTGTGTGTGTTTGTGTACACCGCATTTTACTCCCATGCTCACTGCAGCACTATTCATAATAGCCAAGATATGAAAGCAATCTAAATGTCTACCAACTGCCGAGTGAATGGTAAACAATCCGATTTGCCATGTTAAAACTGGCTCTTGGGACTCCCAGATTCTGAGCATCTCCCCGCCCCACCCCAAGAGTCCTGACCGGGGTGGAAGTTGGAGCGAGACTGAATTGGGCCAAAGAACTGGGTCAGCTCAAGAACGACCGCGAGCCTCGGGTCACCCAGCAGCTCTTGAATGACTCTTCCAGGGGAACTCTTCTGGCGGCTGGGTCCTGGAGAAACTTTGGGCTTTACCAGAAATCACACCGCTGTTCTCCCAGGATGGTCCTGAAACCCCGGGGCACTCCTTGGCGCACTGCCTGGGACCCATTGCTATGACTCACTTTTCCCCGGCGTTTCCTTACGGAGAGGGGGCTGCCCCTCTGCAGGACGCTCCTTCGCTCTGCTCTGCCTCTCTCTCCTGTACAGGAGCAGCCAGGGCCCTGGAGAGACCGGCCATGCGCGGGCGTCCGCCACGCGCCTGGGGGGCGTTTCCTGCAGCTGCCCTCGAAACCACATGAAGGCGCCCGGGCCGACCAGTTTACGATACATGGAGAACACACAGTCGGCCGACATTACCACAGAACTCCTCTGCTGGGGGAAATGGGTGTAATACAATTTCTGAGGAATTTCTTGGTTAGCCTTGGGAGGGAAAAAAATCCCTTTAATATTTCAACAGTATAGCACCAAGGGGCCATGATCTTGGTAGCGGAGGAACAAAAAGAAGGAGGGGGAGAGGGCAGGGTGTTGTCAGTCACTTAGGATGCTTTTAGGCCAGGATCCTGCCCTATTGGCTTCAACAACTTAATACAAGAGTTTAAGGCCTCAGATGTAAAAAGTCAATTTCTCTACCTCCTGTCGTTGGTACAGACAAAAAAAATGAAAGTCAGGGGCCACAACTAAAGGACTGCACTGGAACAGGGGTGCTGGGTGGACTAAGGGTGGAGGACTTGTGCGAAAGACCTGGCACTCAGGCTCCGGCCTTATCAGGCCCTTGCTGTGTGACCCAGGGTCAGTCCCTCAACCTCTCTGAACCTGGTCTCTGCAATAAAATGGAGCTATTGAAACGGTCTTTGCATCCAAAAGCAGCCTCTCTGAAGGCTGCTGCGTGTCAGATGTCAATATTAGAATTCTGGGAATAAAGGACGTGGCCCCCTATGGGGGCTGGCTCTCTGTGGTGACAGTTCCACTACTCGAAGAACCCTGCACATGGGCTCCTGTCATCCTCACACCAGCCTTGCGAGGCAAGACTAGTTGTGTCTCCACTCCTTAGGTGAGAACTCTCAGGCTTTGAGAGGTAACGTGAGTTGCCTAAGGCCATGGCTGGTAAGTGCTGGCGTTGGAATTGGAGTCCAGGTAGCCTGCCACAGAGCTCACATTCTGCGTCCTGACCCCACACTGCAACCCCAGGGAAAGTGGGTGCAGGTTGGGGTCATGTGTTACGCAGCCCAGGGCTCCAGGGTGGGGGGTGGGGCTTGATGAATACATCCCACTGCTGCCCCATGATCATCAGGACCAGGGATGAACCTCCACTGGGGTTAGTGGCTCCTCCTGATGCCACATGTGTGAGGAGGACGGCCGCGCTGACGCTGACGATCTCCTGGGGCCAAAAGGCTGACCTTGTCCTACGCACACGTGGCTGGTCTCATCTCAGCTTCACCCCTGGCCGACAGGGCGGGTGCTGTAATTACCTCACCGAAAGATGAGGAGGCTGAGGTAGGACTGAGACCCAGGCTGTGGGCTCCCCGCCCCTAGCAGAGGCATCTGCTGGCACTGCGCTCCTCGGTCCCTCCTGCAGCAGCGGCAAGCAGGGCCAGTGGCAGTCCGTGGGCGAACAGAGAAGGCCATCTGCTGTGCACTCCGTCACCCCCGTGGGGCGGGGTGGAGAGAAATGTCCTCCAGTGGCTGGCGGGCAGGCTGCCCCTCCTCTGGGCTTTCTGAAGTGGGCAGGGAAGGGCTGTGGATGGACCTTCTAGAAGGTTTCTGTCGTGTGGCATCCCGAGCATCCGTAGGGCGCTCGGCCAGCCCAGGTGTGAGCACACATGCAGGGCCAGGTGGGCTCCTTGCACTAGAACCAGGGCGTGCCCAGAGAGCCATGAGCACCAGGCCTCGGGGCTTAGGAAGGGGATGCTCCCAACCAGGCCTCCCAGCTCAGCCCAGCATGGATTTACCATGGGTATCCCCCCTTCCTGCACATCCTGAACTGCTCCGGCGAGCAGAGCACAGAGGTAGGGGTCCTGGGTCAGGACCCCCTTGGCTGCACTACTGGCCCACTGGGTGACAAGGCCAGCCATGTGACATCCTCTTTGTCTCTCCTTCCTCATCAGTTACATCTGCCGGGCCACTCACGGGCGTGCGTGTGGGAGCACTTTGCAGAGAATAAGGCAGCAAATAAAACATGAAAATGCACTTAGTCTCATCCATTACTAGAGATGAAAAGATAAACAAGAAGAAAACTCTTTGCTGGATGGGAAACACAGGAACAGCGCTGCTGAAGCCAGAGGAAGTAGGCCCTGGGGCGCGGGCAGGGCTGCAAACGGGGGGGCGGGGGGCAGCTGTTCGGGGGCGCAGCTTGGCAGTCCCTTGCCATTCAAAACCGGTGCTTTTTGGCTCCGAAATTCCTCTGCTAGCAATTTCTACAGTCGTATTTGTAAAAGTACATAAAGATACATGTATAAAGCTTTTCATTACTTAGGAAAGGTTGCGCACAGAACTGACCCATGAACAGGGGACTGGATGAAATAAGGGATATACTGCTCCCCACAGAAAGATGGCAGATCTTCATTTGCTGGCGGAGGAAGAATTTCCAAAGACATAAAAAAGAACAAGATGCCTGGATGCTGTGAGTTTGTGTGCATGAGCGGGCCAGGTTGTGTGCAAGTATACTTTCATAAGCACAGGGCACTTCTGGGAAACATAAGAACTTAATTCACAGGAGAATACAGTTAATTTTCTCTGAACCATCGGCCCATGGAGGTGACTGATTTTTCTGTGACTTTCCAGGTAAAAACCTGTCCCCACCCCACCCTGACATGCACACTGGCACACACTGGCAGGTGGGGAGGTCCGGGGGGGCGCTCACCTTTCCAACCACTTCCACTGGAGGAATCGATCAAAATACATGCTGTCCAGATACTCATGGAAGGGTTCTCCACTCAGGTAGTCGTGCACAGACCTGGCTCGGAGGGAACACAGAGAGAAGCATTTTATCATCCTGATCTCGAAGCAGATGGGCAGGGCCATGCCCAGCAGGCTAACACCCAGCCTCATCCATTTCCAGACTTTGGAAATGCAAACACACAGGGGTCCGAGGCCCCGTTCTCCTAGAAAGTTGTTTGAGATCGCCTGGTTGATCCCGCACACAGGCCTGAGCCCCTGCCATGGGCATACTCTAGGTCTGGGTACCCCAGTGAGCATGTCGGTGGCATCGTGATTGGGGACTCCACAACAGTAAGTAACAAACATTAATAAATGATCCGAGGGACGTGCTACAAATTAGAGTTGAGTGAGGTCTGGGGCGCAGGGGGCAGGGAGGTCTCTCTGTAGACGGGACAGGAGCTGAAATGACAACCGAGGAAAACTTAACTGGGTGCAGGGGAGGGGTAGAGACTCCAAGATGGGGCGTGGGGTGGGGGCAGAGAGGAGATGCGGCCCCTGTGGCCCAGGCTCTGGATTTGGTCCAGGGCCAGCAAAGCCACCTGGAGATTTTCATCCCTGCAGCAGACTTTATGGGTAACCTGCTGTGGGCCTGGCCCTCGGCCAGACTGGAAGGGCTCTGAACTTGTCCGCAGGCAGGGATGGCTTCTTCCTTTGGAAAAGTGGAATGCTAACCAATCTGGCCCAGGCACTTGGGACCTGAGAAAGGCAGCGGGCACCAGAGTTGGGGCAGGTTGGGGGTTGTCTTGCCAAACCTGAAAACCATGGCTGGCATCAGGGGCCGGGGTGGTTACTCCCTGGGGAACAGCCCAGAGACTTCCCCCATTGTCAGACCTGACCCTTGGCCACCTCCAAGAGGGCAGCCACCAGGTTCATTTCTGCTGCAGGTCCCTGCCCAGCGCCTAACAGGGCCGGGCCCCAGGCTGGCCTCCCCAAGTGTCCAGCCTCATCGTCACGCGCCCAGCTCGTGAGAGGGTGCTGGTTTTCCTGTCCTCCCCACCTGGCAGCAAGCTCTGGGAAAGCCGGGACTGGGTTCCTGCTCGCCAGGGTCTCCCCAGCTCCGAGCACGTGCCAGGCACACCGCAGATGCCCAGCCGATGTCTGTGGCTCGAGAGCTGAATAGGGCACACAAAAAGCCCCCGGACGCATCGAACTCTGCGGGGTGATGTGGTTCCGGGTGCCTCTTGGCGTGTAGGTACGTCTGTGTGCACGGACGTGCCAGCTCATGGGGCGTGGTACGTGTGGGCACATGAACATGGGCGTGTTTTACCTTCGTAGCATGTGGGAGGGGATGGGTGGGGGTTTAACTGGCACACAGCTGGTACCCTAGCCACCAGCTTGTCCCCTATTCCAGGAGGGCCACGGCATGGCCCGCAGAGGTGACGGGGCGTGGCAGAGAAGGCAGCCTGCAGCCCCCTCCTGCAGCAGTGCCACCCGCTCGGGATGGTGGCAGCAGTGGGGGCTGGGGGGCCTGAGAAGGGTTTCCAAACCACCCAGACTGGGTCAAATTTTTGCACATTCCTCAGTCTCAACAGCCTGGAGCGCCACTGCTTTCAACACCCTTTGAAGCAGATGTTTTCTTTGGACTCAGCCCCCTGGTATCTTTTTCCCTTCTTAAGGGGTACACAAACATCTGGGTGGCTTGGCTGGGCCCTCGGCCACTGCAGACCTGCCCCTGGTGCCCAGTGCTCCAGGTAGAAACTAGACGCAGCCCCGTCTGGACGGCTGTGTGGCTGCCAGAGGGGCTGGGGGCCTGGGCGGGAGGCCGGCCTGCGGCGGGGCGGGGGTGGGCAGGCCTCTGGAGCACTTACTGTGCACAGGCGGAAAAGAGTTCTTTGCAGGGCCTCTGGAGAAGCTTCTCCTCCGTCTGGGAGACCAAGTCCTGGCCAACTTGGGCGACGAACACTGGGGACTGGAGGGAAGAAGAGAAGAGGAGGCAGTCGGTGAGGGGCAGAAGCAGGGTGTCTGGGGCCACCCAGAGGTGCTGGGCCAGGGTGCGCCCTCCCCTTGCCCACGCCTGGCCCTGAGCCGCTTGTACAGGGTCAGTGTGCAGGGAGGTGGCTGGGCAGGAAGGTGGTGAACGAGCCCGGACTTTAGGTCAGATTTCTGCTCTGCCACTTTCAGTTGGTGTGACCTCAGGGAGGTTCGCGCTGCTCCTCTGAGCATCACCGCCCTTGTCCGCAGAGCATCGAGGATGGCGTCCTGCGTCCTGGGCCTGCGGTCGGAACCGAGCGAGGAACGAGAGTGCTCACGGTGGGAGGGGCTGCGCCCCGAAGCCCAGTTCATCAGCGAGCCCCCCTCAGCTTGCTAACACCCTTAGCCACTCTGGGCTGTCTCCTCAGCGGGCGGAGTCAAGAAGAACCCCTGACTAGCCTCAAGGTCATGTGCAAAAGGGTCTGGAAGGCGTAGAAGGGCAAGCGAACAGGACGACACGCAGCTACGGGCGCGGGCTCAAGCAGCTATGTGATATGTAGCTTTGGCATTGACCCCGGGGCTTGAATCCCGCATCTGCTACTTGGAGCTGTGTGACCTTGGTCTCGACTGCTCGGTCTCGGTTATCAGGAAGATGACCAGGAATAACAGTTTCTCGCAGAAGGAATCGGTGAAAGCTTTAGGTCAGCCTTTGGCCCAGATGCTGGCATGTAGCAGAAAGTGCACAGTAAATATCACCACTGTCTCTCTGTTCTCCTTCGTGGTTAAGCTGCCTGGCCTGAATATTTCAAGTGGGAAGGGTAGCTCCGAGTTTCTGCGCCCTCCCCAGGAGCAGCGCCCCGTCCGTCCGGAAAGGCAGGCCCTCCCGCCCCGCCCCTTCCCCCGCCCCTTCGCCCTCTACCAGCTGGGCCCCAAGGTGGGTTTTTGATAAATTACAGGAATCGCTGAGAAAGCTGCCAGGAGTGGGCTCAGAAAGATGGGGCCTAGATGCACCTTTCTCAAAGAAGCGGAAATCCGAAAGGCTTGCTTTCTCCTCCCAGCCACTGCAGTGTGACCGTGGGGCTGATTGACTGTCTGCTAAGCCCATTGGGTGGTATCTGGGGGCGGGGTTGATCCTGAGGGTGGAGGCGGAGCAGTCTGGTGTGGCCCTGGTGAATGGAACCAGGGGCTTACTCTCTATCCCCCACCGTTCTGATTGACCACATTCCTCCTTTCTTCCCATGCCCCACCCCCCCACCGCTGCCGCCCGCCGCCACCCCAGCCCTGGGTTCTCGGTTGGTTCTCCCCTGCCCTGGGTCCTCCCAGCCCCTGGGTCGGGGAGGCCTCAGGTGTGGGGGTTGCTGCTGTGATGGCAGATGTCGCCCACACGCCGAGGGCAGACAAAGCCAATAACACCACACATCTTGGAGCATCTCCCAGGTGGCCGCTGTCACCAGTCCTGGGATGGGTGGCTCCCTCCTACCTCTGTCCACTCTGCCCTGGTCCAGCCCTCTGTCCCCACACAGACAATGTAATGAGACCACAGAAGAGCAACCAGAAGGACGTTGGCTTCTGGAGCTACTTCCTGCTCCTTCTGCAGAGAAGATGCGCGACCAAGCAGCTGGAGCCCTGAGCTTTGGTCCAACCCCGGCGCTTGGCCAGTCTGGGCCTCCTTCTCCTCCCTTGTAACAGGAAGGAGCTGTTCCAGAGATGCTATGTGGGTCCTTCAAGACTTGGGAATTGATTGGTTGAGGTTTTTTTTTCTTTCTTTTTTTTTTTTTGCTTCTAAGACTTGGGGAACTTTCTTGGGAATTCTGGCCGCTGATCCTATTGGGGGTCAGGACCTCCAGGCCACTCCAGAATATCAAAACAATGGCATATCAGAGCGAACCCTGAGTCCATGGGCAAATTCGCTTCAGGAACAGCGGAAGGCTGCAGCCACCCTGGTTTGCAGGGCCCGGTGGCTGGCCCAGCATTGGGGCCTGCTGTGCATTTGTTAGTGGGATAGAGGATACAATGGCTGGAACCTGGGGTGAGTCAGCAAAGACCAAACGGAGATGCGGGGTGGGTGGGCCACTGCTTTGTCATCAGCTCTCACCCAGGGAAGACACACACGCACCCACAGTAGGCCCAGCCTGGTGCCGGCACAGCGGGAGGAAGACCAGGATGGTGGTTAAAAGTGAACCCTGTGTGGTCCTCAACCGCAAAGCACTTCTTCTCCAGTGAGATCCTAACAGAAAAGTCCTTTCCCTTTTCTTGGGTGAGTGTGGGCATATAGCCACATGCAGGAATAAAATCGGCTGCTTGGAACTCCATGGTTCTCATACTTTTTTTTTTTAAACAGCAACCTTCTTTTCTTCTCGTCCAAATGAAATTTATTTATAGACTCAACATTTAAAGCCAATAGCAATAATATAATGGATGATAATGGATTACCTTTATGGAGGCCAACCCTGGACAGATACTGTGAAATGCCTTCACAGGTGAGGAAACCGAGGTTCAGAAAGCTGAAGTCATTTGCCAAAGGTCACCCACGCTGGGTGGGTCAAGAATGTGTCTGGTTGGAGATAGTGAGCTATCTGGGCCACCTGTGCTCCCCTCCCCCACTCCCCACCTCCCAGGAGGCCTCTGAGACGTGGCCTTGGCCCTGGGGATGGCCAGTACACCCTGAGGCCCTCTCGCAGAGCAGAAAGAACTTATGTGGGAGACTGCACAGCTCAGGGGGACAAGCCACTGGGCTCAGATAAGGGGGAGATCTTAACGGGCTGGGATCATCTGGGAAAGGCTTCAGGGAGGATGGGGTCAGACCTCCCACCCCTGATGGGCCCTCCCTCCTGCAGGCCAGGACAGCCACCTGGGCTGGCTTCTCAGTCACACCACTGCCAGTCTTTAGCACCGGCTGGCGGGAGGGCCCGGGGGACACTGCCCACTGGTCAAAGCCCTAATGGAGTTAATGAGCAGGTAATAATGTGTTCAGTTTAACCACCACGGGTTTAAACTCAGTCTTTGGCTTGACATGAAGAGATGAAGGGATGCCAACCAAAGCCCCTTTCAAGTGACTCCAGGGAAGGACACCTTTGCCAGTAAGAAGGGAATAAGAAGCTGTTGGCCAGCTTAAGCCAGAAACTGAAATGAAACCTGCCAGGAGGGTGAGGGGAGCAGCTGCTCAAAGGGGCGTTTCAGGCGGGACATTCGCGATTTGCATCCATGGCATCAGAGGGTGTCTGGTCCTTCCCCTCCAGCTCAGGAAGCGGATTTTGGAGGGAGACCATTAGGCAGGCTCTCCCTGGCCTTCACGCAGCCTGCATGACTTGAAGACAGAATTCCATGCCGTTTCAGATCTCCTTCAGCAAGCCAGTCCTTCTGGTCCTGGGGGCCTGTGAGGTAGGCTCAGGAAGGGTGGGCTCTGGACAGTGGCATCGACCTCACTGCACTGAGGGCTCAGGGACGCAGGACAGTTGTGGCTGGACAGCACTGTGGCTCCTTATACAAGGAACTGTCCCTCCAGGATGAAGCTGAGGGCCAGGGTGGGCAGGAAGGATGGGCAACATCTTTCTCCATGTCGAAGATGTCCCCCTAATTTCTAACCAAATGGAAATGGCCTCAGGCCCTTAGATGTTTACAAAGCAGAGAGCAGCTAGAAGGTCTCTGATACCCCGGGCCCTGGGATACCTTTAGGTGTCAGCGGTGCTTTGAAGTGACACATTTCTTTGGTCACAGATGGTCTTCTCAAGCAGCTCCAGCCCTCAGGTCTTGACTTGAACAGGGCTATGTCAATTGAGGCACCTAGTTTCCCTTGAAATGTGTGGAACTGGGTCCTGCCGGCATAGTTCGGGGTTGGAGGAAGGAGGGGGACAGGGTTTCTCTGCTGGAGGCCCCATGTGAATGCCTGGCCTCCTGATGGTCTCGTGCCACCAAGGCCAACCAGCTGGCCGACCTCAGTGGGACCCAGCTCTACCAGAAAGTCCACTCTGATGACAGTCAGCAGGAGCCTCAGCTGCCCTTAGAAGGGCTCTGTGGTCAACTCTTGGGACAGCGTAAGACAGCAAGTCCTGACAGTGGCTCTGCACACTGCTTCTCCCTTCCTGCAGGGACAGCTGTCCTGCCCCTAAAATCACACCTGGAACAAGAGAATCTGTACCTCGTCCTTCTTTGGCTAAGTCCCCTTCCTCCCCTTTTCCTCCCCTGGAGATAGGGAGGGGCGTGGTGGTGGAGCAGAGATGGCATTAAAGCTCAGGTGTGCCTTATCCACTCTGTGAGTCTGTGCTTCGGGATAGAAACCCCTCCACCAAGAGGGGGAGGGGTCTGTCCACCTCCGCCTGCAGAATGAGAAATTGACCTTGACTCCATCTCTTGCACCAGAGGAACTTGGGGCCACATGTGGATGGGGCCAGGCTGCCGGCAGTTCCTGCTGGTGGGACAGACACAGCACTGTGACATGTGCGTGTGGGGTCGTAACCCCCCTCAGAACCCCTCGGAATCAGTATTCCTTCTTACCTCCTCTCCCCACGGCCCAGACTCACTCTCCTGCTCCTGAGGCTTATGCCTTGGGTTCTTGGGACCCAGCAGCTCCTGCTGCCCCAATCAGGCAGCAAGAGATGGAGGCTACACGGGTGTCTTTCTGGGCACCACCGTGCACTGGGAAGAGCCCTTCATGCCACTTGGCACGTACGTCAGGCAGTCCCTGAGATGGATGAAGGGGCCCGGTGGGCTTGACACCGTCACCGTTCTCTAAGTCCCTTCTGCCCATTTTGTCCCCACCCCTGTGAAGTTCCCAGTGTCCTCATGCTGCCTGCACTGCCCGAGACCCTCCACTGTGACATGCAGCCTATGCTCCATCAGAATGGAAACCTGCACGAGATTCAGACACCGTGCTGGTGACCAGTAAGGACTCAATGCCCCGGGGGCCTCGGGGGGTCCAAAGAGGAGAGAGTGAGGGGTGGGCAGCAGTCTGGTTGGACAGAAGAGCTGAGACTAGTCCTGGGGCTGCGTCTGCATGGCGATGGGCCTGGAGTGAGTATGTGCGTGTGGTCTGGGGTGACCTGCGGGCTAACAGGGGTTACTGCAGGGAGGCTAACACTGTCCCAGCACCCCCTTGGTGCTGTAACTACTCAAGGCTTCGCCACTTCCAGGTCGTACCTGCAGCTTCACAGGAGCCTTCTGTGCTTGAGCCAAAGTAGGACAATCTGGGGTGTCTCAGGGACTGAGCAGGTAAGCACCCATGGGTGCTTTACTCAGTACTCAATCCAGGAAGCATGTGCCGATCACCCACCATACCCAAGGCTCGGTCTCCCTCAGATGCTCCAACACCCACCCTCATGGGGCTCTGCCTGCACCGGCCAGGTGGCCAGTGTGGCAGCCAGTCCACGAGGTGGCGCTGTTGAGCCCCTTGCGCCCGTGCTTCACTCACAGACACCCCCAGGTAGACCATCTCCCCAAGGCCTCCAAGACCGGGTGGCACATGGAGAATAACGACCCAGTGATTCATCTCAGACCTATGGAGTGTAGCCTTTGCAATAACAACCGAGGGAAAAGAGAGAGAGATGGGCTGGGAAGGGGCCCGGGGGGAGGGAAAACAAGAGCTGGGCCTTGAGAGACAGGCTGGGTATGCCCGGGGGGAGGGGCCTGCCTGGGCCGAGGCCTGGAGGCCGGACTGCGCAGCGAGCAGCAGGGCGGCTGCTCACAGCGGGGAGGACTCATCTAGACAAAGTTAACAGAGCAGGACTGGCGGACGCGTGCCGATACCTCTTGTGAGGCTGGCTCTCACCAATTACTGAGCCTCAGCTCTGAGGGAGGCCTTGCGAGGGCCCGGCCATGGCCTGCCCCAGCGCTGCGCCCGCTCTGTCTGGGCGCTGCTGTCCCCTCGGCATCACGATGACTGGCAGGAGGGAGGCACGTCATTTCCTGCATCAGTGAGAGACTGCATGACTGAGGACCTGGCTCCCCGCGCATCTCCTGGCTTCAAAGTCTCGTTCCAAGGTGTCGGAGTGGAAGTGGGGTGGGCTGTATGTGGCTGCGTCCCTGGAGGCACCCAGGGCTGGAGGCACGCGTGATGGGCTCTTCAGGACCACCCTCCACTCCTCAGCGGCTGTCAATACTCCTGAAGCCAGCACCCCGGGCGCCCCCTCAGAGCTGTCTGGAAACACGCACCCTCTACCTGTTTGGAGATTCAGGACCACGATGGAGCATCAGGTGGAGGTCACAGGGGGCTCTCCTGGGAAGGCCCCTCAGGGCCTAGCTGACCCAACCCACCCGTGGCACGGATGGGGAACTGACAGAAAAGACCACAGAGGGAAGCGACCCCTCCACGGCCACACTGCTGGTCCAGAGAGGAGCCAAGATCAATGTCCAGGGCGCTCCAGGGCAGGCCTCAGAGGGGGCAGTGGTTCTGAGCTGCGTGGGCTCTAAACCAGGGGTCCTGCCCCAGCTCTGAGGAAGGACACAGCTGGCCTCATTGTTCCTCCTCAAACCATCTTGTCCTCACTTCACAGACGGGGACAAGCACACAGCAGTCTTAGCCCCGGTACCTCTCCTACCCAGTCCCTGCTCTCCATGCCCACCTCACCGCCTGGTTTTAAGAATTCTCTTTCCTCACCGGACTGGTGAGCAGGCCCCTCTCTTGCTCTTGTGCTGATACAATGGCCCCCAAGGGAGTTTTTGGGCACCACACAGCATAGCTGGTCCCCACTGCCAAAGGACCAAGTCCGTGCCTCCTTGGGCCTGGCCCCTAACACCCTTCTCCACCTACTGCCCCTTCCCGCCCTCTGCTAGCTGATGCTCTCACTGCACACCCGCTCTCCTTGGACGAGCTCTGGCTCTCCGGCCACTGGTCCCTTGCTTGTTCCCTTAAAAGGAGCCCTTCCCAGCACATCCAAATGGACCCACTTCTAATATAACCTCATTGAAGATGAGTCTCTGAGCAGACAGGACCTTCCATGTCCCCCTCCTCCCGGGACGACTGTCCTCGTCCCAGTCGCAGCCCTTTCCTGAGCACCCGTTGTATGTTAAATCCTAAGAGTTTGACCAATACTATCTTTTCTCATCCTCTCAGGGTCGGTTTTATTATTATTGTCCCCATTTTACAGATGCAGAAACAGGCTCAGAAAAGTTAAGTAACTTGCTCAAGGTCACACAGCTAGCATGGGAGTGAAAACAGAATCCCGTCCCAGGCAATCTGGTCAGAGAGCCTCACCCCCAAACATCACCACGTCCTCCAAGGACACCACAGTCTTTCTCAGATCGTGTGAGGAGGATGCGACTTTGGCCTTGAGGAGCAAGCCCTTCGAGGAGGCCCACGGGGGCTGAAGGACGCGGGTCAGTGGGCTCTGCCTGTTTTGGCAAATGCTATTTGTATAGGGCCGTCAGCGTCCCCCCGTCCAAACATGCACACACAGGCTAATGGTCAACATATGCTTTGCTTCAACATACGAAAACATCCCACTGAGGAGCTCGGTGCTCATTAGCAGCGGTTCCATCAGTGAACAAAAGGTCAGCCCAGGAGACTGTCCGCGCTATCTCCAGACGCAAGCACTTAGGCCTTAATGATGTGTGTATTTTCATATGTGGGCAGCTGACATTCCGCACGTAAACTATTTGCAATTTCCCCACGTGGACAGACCAGGCTTTCAGGGAAGCTGGGCAGGGGAGAGGCACCACGCTCTAGAAGGAAGAGGTTCCAGGGTCTCCCTTTCCTTCCAAACAAGGAGCAGCCTAGGGGTTTGCCCATCCTGCTCATGCCAGGGTGGGGGCGGCTCTTCCTCAGGGGTGCACCCCCGTTTCTCTTCCAGGACAGGAAAAGGGGAGGGGAGCTCCCACAGCTGCACCCCCACCAGGAAGCTCTGCACACAGAGCCGCCAGGGCCTGGCCATGGGTGCGGCGGGGCTGGGAACCGGGCTCTGGTTCTGGGCGCCTGGGAGAGGGCCCAGACTGACAGTCATGGCACCGTGATGTGCGTTTTCTCACAACTTTATACTTCTCTTGCACCCCAGAATGATGCCGCGAGTGGGGCTTGTTTTGGGGTCACAGGTGGGGAGACTGAGCCTCCGCAGGCTCTCTGAAGGGCAGGACTGTCACTTGTCCCTGTCTCTTCGGAATCCAGCACAGCACTTGGACATCAGCAAGTGCTCCCCACATAGGCTCACAGACAAGAGGAACCGGTGGGCCTGAGGGCCCCATCCAGGCCGGCCTGGCTCCCCAGCCTGTAAGCTCTCCATCCGCTTTGCTGAAATGAACTGATGATGTTCCTGGCACATCGTAGGTGTTCAGCATGTTTGTGGAACAAATGTGTGCTTATGTGTGCACTCACGGTGGAAGAGAGGGAGGTGCAGAGAGCTAGGGGGTCTGTCCATCAGAAGCACCTTCACGAGGTCATCCGGCCTGCCCCCTGCCTGCGTGACAGCTGGGCCAGCCAGAGTTCTTGGGGGTTTTCTTAGTTACAGCTGGCTGGAACGCCTGTCTCAGGCAGAAACCGTGTGCTGGAGACTTGCGGCTGGTCAGCTGTGGGAGAACCTGGAGCTGACCTTGGAAGAAGTGTCCTGGTGCCAGGGGTTCCTCCACCCAGATACAGCCGTGCCTCTCTCACAATTTCACTTAATCATATCCCTCACCCTTCCAATAAATTCCTCCTTTGTTTGAGCAACTGGATTAAGTGTCTGCCACGTGCTGCCAAGAATCCAGACTAATTCGCCATCTGTAAAATCAGGAGTTGGGCCAGGTGACTAGGAGGACCCTCCAAACGCTACCCAAGCCACCAGAGACTTCCCCTCTCTTTGATTTTCTCTCTCTGCCCTCAAGTTGGCTGGTTCCGAGTTCCACCAACTAACTCAGCCCAGATCCCCCAACTCCAGGGACGGCAACTGGGTGACGAACACAGGGCTGAGAGGAGGGGGGGAGCGGGGACCCGTTCCAACCCTAAATCCCAGCTGGAAATGAAAGCCGCCCGTACGATCACAATCGGGAGACGAAGGAGTGTTACTGAGCGGCAGCCTCGGACGGCGTTGCCTCACTCAAGGGCCGGCTTGAGGTCTGCCTGACAGGAAGGAAAAGCTCCATTCTTTCACCTTCTTAATCAAAACCTTCAGTGCCATGTGGAGAAGCCACCGCTGTGCTCCACGCTCGTCTGGGCCAGCTCCTCTGTCTGCACATGGCCCGGCAGCAGACACGAGCCCCAAACAAGAACAGGACCAAAGAGGAAAGGCAGGGCTTTGTGTTCCCGGCCACAGGGGAGACATAAATCAGCCTAGCCGACCACTCGCGAGTGACGTGCCATGGGGTCACCGTCCCCTCCCCTCCACTCGGGGCCTGATGTCTGTATCCTGCGGCTCTCTGCCGAAACACCCCCAACTCCTCTCAAGTGTCCGCGTGGTCAGCCTGGCGCGCAGGCTGCTTGGCCGAGCACCGTGCCAGACGCGGCGCCATTGGAAAGGGACCCGCGGCTGGACCGGCAGCTGGTGGCTGGAGGGCCTTGGGGCAGAAGCCAGAAAAATGACAAGTCCCCCCGCTCAGGAACTCACCGTGCCTCTTGTAAGTTCTACGGGAAGGCGATGCCCCCTGTTTCCTGTCAGGGCGTGCACAGTCCCCAACAGAAGTAACACCCTGAAGTGGAGGAAGCTTACGTTCCAGGGCCCTTGGCCTTCGGCCCTGGGACACACAGAGTTCTCGGCGGGAGGAGAAGCCACGTGTCACGGGGAAGCACTGCCGGCGCCGTGAGCTTGCCCAGGGGAAGGACCTGGGTCCTCAAGCCTTTGGCCATTTGTCTGGGCTCCTTTGCCCACTCGCAGGAAACACTCCCTTGTGTGCCTAATGTTCTGTTCTCCTTCTTAAAGAGGACACTCCCCAAGTTACCTAAGCTTCAGCCCTCACAAAACCTGGATCTTCCCCTGTCTCCAACAGCACTCAGTCTGAAAAGGGGGCCTTCCCCAGAGGGACACCCCAGAGCCCCCCTCCTGGCTGACTGCCATCAAGTCTTCAGGAAAATGGCCCCCGATGGGCACCTTGATCTTTCCGTGATGAACAAAGAGCGGAGTCCGAGGGGCTCACAGGCTCTCTGGGGCTTCTCGTGGCAGAGGGAAAGGCGAGGAAGGCCGACACCCCGACACTGTGTTGGGGTCAGTCCTGGGGCCCCGGTAAGGCCCACAATTCCATTGCAAAGTAGATACACACAACCACCAGACAATCTCTCTAGCTCTTTGGGCAACAATCTCTTGCACCCATTTGGGGGTGACCCTGGGGCAGCTGGTTACTGTGCAAGGCCAGGAAGACAGTGACAGGCATGGATGCTGTCTCTGCAAATGGGGCCACAGGCGGTGCTTCTCCTGCGATCAGTCAGAAAGCAGGGAGCCCGCTGCTTCCCCAGCTGGGGGCAAGCTGATCCAGTCTGCCAGCCACACGGGTTCCCTGCATGTCCGGGTCATGAGCTCCACCCCAAGGACCTCGTGGACCAACTCACTTGGCCAATGGCGGGTGATCAAGGCTGATGGGGACTGAGGGCAGCTGAGTGTGGTGGCCCCCAGGAGGAATGCGACAGAGAGGTGGCCACATTGGACACAGGGGATTCATGGCTGAGGCGAGGTTTGACCAAGAATGGAGAGTTGAAGGGGATTTGGCTGGGTAAAGAGAAGGACCCCTTCTTCCTTCAACTCTTGGTATCTGCACACTGGGAAGTATTCTGAGAAGGTCTACGGCAGGCGGACACTTCTCTGGACAAATTTAGGATGGCAGGATTTAGGATGAGTTTGAGGAGCCCAAGCCCACTGCTGGCTCACAGAGATCACAGAGTGGGGGACCACGAGGCCAGGAGACCTGAGTGAGGGGGGTTCCAGTCCTTTCCCATGGTGCCACTGCTGAAGGTCACCCTGGGTCACAAGGTGCCCTGGCCCCTGGGTCAGCAGAGTGGAGAGCACAGCCCTTGAGAAATAACCAAGCCCTTCGAGAAGGGAGAGGCAGTCCGGGGCTTAAAGGGCCTTGACCCTTATTTCCTCTGCTGTTCAGGTGGCTCCGCAGAGGCCAGGACGAAGGGTTTTTAGGGGTCAGGAAGTGAGAGGGTATTTTCAAACACTGGCGGAATTCAGCCAGGAGCCCTGAGGGCTGGGCAGCTTTAATGAGAAAGAAAGGAAAATACACAAGCTACCCTGACCCAGACCTTGACTCTTTACGTCAAAAGCAAAAAATGATAATTAACAAAATGAAATGTGCCTGGAGATGCAGTAGGGGGGGCCAGCCGGGCCCTGTCCATTCGATAATCCCCAGCCATGACCTGTGAGCCCAAAGTGTGTGATGGGGGATGATGCGCTGTTTACACGGGCCGCGGGCTGCTCTCGGGGGGCCTGGAGAGGTGGGGCTTTTTCCCCTGGCGAGTGGCTTGAATCCAGCTGTCCTCTGAGTCAGTGCAGCAGGTAATTCTCGAGCAGAGCTCGGATCTGGCGGGCTGGGGTGCAGGATGCCCACGGCAGGGAGTGTCCCTCATTCCTTGTGTGTGAGAGGGGAGGGGGCAGCGAGCCAGCTTTCCATCTTCCGGGACACCCTCTCATTCCACAGCTTCCAAACCGGCTTCGCTTGAAACTGTGTTGGAAATATCTTGGCCTTGGAAGATTTTTCTCCAGTGAAGATTTCATTCCATGGGGCTTGGGAGTAAAGGAGGGGCAGGAATCTCCTAAGATCCAGGGAATTCAACCGGTTCCCCTCCCCCATGAAGTCATTTCTCTGCCCAAGGCCCACCTTCAGGCCACACAGTGACTCAGCCAGGCACAAGCCCCACAGAGACCAGCATCAGTGCCACCCGGGGCAGAGTCTGGGGGCGGGGGTGTTCCCAGGAAGCCTATTGCTGATCCCTCCGTCCCTGGCCACTGCAAGGAGAGGAGCCCTGGGCAGGAAACACTATACACACATGGGAACGGGGCCAGGGCCAGAGCTGGCTCCGCCAGCATCAAAGGAACATCCAATTTTCTGACCTGGAAGGTCGCGAGAAAGGAAAAGGGACCCAGACAGGCACGCTCGGGCCTGCTGTGAGGAGCCCCAGCTGGCGCGTCGGTCTCAAGAACACGAGGAGCTGAAAAAAAATCAGGCCGCGGGCAAAGAGAATTTGTTTTCCAGGAAAGGTCGGGGGAGAAAATAAAGTGTGCCATTTGAAGGACAACTACATGGTCACTTAAAATGCCGTGCGGGGAGACTGTGACAGGAGCGGATGCTAAGGACACAGTGCAAAGTGGAAGTCGGTGCCCAGGTTCAGGGCCAGGAGCTGGACAGGGGCCAGGAGGGACTGGCCAGCGTGTACGTCCTCGGTTCGGCCTGCCTGCCCTCCTGGACCGAGTCACCCAAGAGGCACTGCGGAGGCTGATTTGATGAGCTTCTGAGAAGACAACACTGTGCTTGGCATGGAGTAAGAGCTGGTCCTGGGTCTGCAGGTTTTATCGCCGCTACAGGTGGTTACAGTGGGCGGGGCCTCTTGGACAGATCTGGTCGACCTACCTCCTCACGCTGCCCAGGGAGAGGAGGCATCTGGATGTGAGGAGTGCGGGAAGAGGACAGGCCTGGGTTCAGCTCCCTGTGCTGGCCCCAGCTGGGTGTTCTTGGACATTTACTTAACCTCTTTGAGCCCCATTTCTTATGATTGCAGCTGGCTGTTATGAGAACCCAGTTAAACATAAAACATGAAGTTCCAGGCACAGTCGTTGCTCAGTAAACGCTAGCTCGCTTCCGTCTTGCCCCAGAACAGCTAGAGAGCCCAAATGTGGCCTTACTTGCCTTGATTTCCTATCTCTGCTGCTCCCAAAAATGGAAGAGAGAGAGGCCCAGCCCCTGCCCCTCCCCGCCCCCCACTGCAGCTTGAGGAATCGCCAGGAGCCCAGTCCCCTTCTCAAGTTTTCTTTTTAATCCTCCCCCACCCGGGAGTCCTCTTGCAGTGCTGTGGCGGGAAGTGGGAAAAGCCAGGGCGCAGGGCCGGGTTGGCCCAGCTGTCCCACCAGCCTGCTCAGGAGAGGCTCAAGGGAAGGCGGGCCCCCAGCTCCCCAGATTCACTGACAACAGGATGGGAAGGTTGTTCCGAGTGCTGGGAGACCGGCAAGAGCCAAGTCGTCTCGGCAGAGACGAAAAGTGGGTGTGGGGCCAGTGGCTGGGAGCTCAGACCCCACAGAGGATGGGGCGCACACTTGGAAGAGAGGGACTTATTCGCCTAAGCCGCCCGCGTTCTGTGCCCTAGGATGCCCTGGAGACCAACTTGGCCAGATGGTTACGCAGACTCTACGTCAGCTCCCCCAAGGCCACAGACCCCAGGAAGGGAGATCGGGGGGCAAGCCTGACTCCTAGTCCAGTGCCCTTGACTCTAGGTCACGCTGTCTTTCAGCAAGCCATCGTTTCTAAAATGCATCATGGTTGGGAAAGAGATAGGTGGCCCTGCATTTTCCAAAGATGATGAGGGGGTCTCTTCTGAGATTCAGGCACACGATTAAATAATGTTGAACTACTCAGCAAGAAAGGCAGGCCCTTTTGAATTCTTCAAGCCTCCCAGCCTCAAGGAGAAAGTCACAGGGCGGCGCTACCATTGGCTAACACCTTTAATACTTGCTAACCTCGCTTCGGACAGAGAAAGGGGGGCTCGGGCTCAGAGCCTTAAGCAGGCAAAGCAGTGTCTAGGTAGAATTCGATACCAATTTTTCTAGTCATCTTTACGTGGGACAAATCAAGACTGGTTTTCCAGGCTTGTTCCTGAATACAGTTTCCTCTTCAAACTTATTTTCAGTTAAAAAATGGGTCGATTTAAAGAAAAAGGTTCTACAAATCATTGTAAGGGTGGTACGCAGTTACAGCAAAAACTTCACTGTGAAGGCGCTTTGAGAATGACCGGAGGCCCTAGCCCAAGGGAGCACCGTTGCCACGGTCCCTGTGTGCAGATGGGCAAGCTGAGGCTCCAAGGATGCACAGCTGGAAAGTGGCAGAACCGGGCTGCCATGTGAAACTGAGGACACGGACTGAAGCTCCTGACTGCCTCAGAGGCCCAGGAATTGTCCCCCGCTGAGAAGCCAGCCTGCCTGGGCCGTCCCAGACCCTATGCTGCTGGCCTGGGTGAGGAAGGGGACGGGCCAGTGAAGTGAGGCCATGAGCTGGGGTCCGAAGAAAGAAAAGCTTAGGGTAATTATTATTTCCTTTCATTCAAACTCTTTACTTTTTAAAAGGTGGCTGTTTTCAGGAGAGCCAAACAAGCACTAGGAATAGATTTCTTTTGGGCAGGAACTGGGGCAGATGGGTAAGCAACAAAGAGACATGCGCCTGTGGAGGGCCCGGGGGACAATATCCTGCCAGTGGACCTCCAGCAAGAAATGCTCTCCAAGGGCCGCCTGCCTGGGGCGCGGCCGGCATCCCACACAGAACGCAGGCTTTGGGCCTGAAGCCTGCTCCAACACACCTGTCCACATCGCCATCAGGAGAAACCCACACAGGCTCTCCACCAGGTCTGAGCTGCCCAGGACTCCAATGGTACCACCTGCTAGGCCACAGGGATGGGGTGGGACAGCTCAAAGCTGGAGACCTGGCCCAGTTGCTCCTGGGCCGAATTAAAATGAACCATAGCAACAATGCTGTCAAAGCAGGACACTCAGAGGCCCAGCCTCTTCCCTTCCTTGGACTCGGGTGCCAGACCTGTAAAATGTGTACACTGGTGTCCATCTTGGGGAGTTGCTGGGAACATGGAAGAGCTGGTGTGGGAGACACCATGGCGGTGCTGGGCAGAGAGGGCCTTAAGAGCATTGTCAGGTCAATGAGGAGAAGGGCTGGAATATTCCTCAAGGATCAGGCCTGGCCCAACTATTTCCGACAGGCGACTGGGCTTCGGCGGTCCAGAGGAAGACAGATTCATGGGCTTGATGTGCAATCTGATTTGTCTGCTCTGTCCCCCACACACCTTGTTCCCCTCCCCAAACTGAGGCCTTCTTACAAGGACAGATAAAGCCAAGTAAAACTAAGTCACAAAAATGAATCTGAGGTTCTTAAAGACTTTTGTCTTTATGCTTCAAAGAACACCACCAACCAAGGAAAAAAGACAAGCCACAGAATGTAAGAAAATAGCTGCAAATCATATATATCTGATAAGGAACTTGTGTTCAGAACATACAAGGAGCTCTTAAAATTCAACATTAAGAAGACAAAAAATCCAATTTAAAAACAGGCAAAGGGTTTACACAGACATTTCTCCAAAGGAGACATACAAAGGGTCGATAAGCACATGAAAAGGTGCTCACATCATCAGTCATCGGGGAGATGCAACTCAAAACCTCAGTGAGAAACCACTTCACACCCACTGGGGCGAGTAACGTGAAAAAGACAGAAAATATCCAAGTTGAAGAGGACGTAGAGAGATTGGACCCTTCACACACAGTGGGTGGGAGTGTCAAATGGTGATGCCCCTTTGAACAGTCCAGTAGGTCCCCAAATGATTAAACATCATTGCCACATAACCCTCAGTCCCACCCCTCAGTATATCCCCAGCAGAAATGAAAGCATGTCCATGCAAAAACTTGTACATGTATGTTCATAGCAGCGTTATTCATAATAGCCAGAAAGAGGACACGACCCGAGTATCTGTCAATTGACGAGAAGATAAATAAAAAGTGGTTTCCCTGCACAATGTAATATTATTCGGCCACACAAAAGAATGAAATACTGATACAGGCTACAGCACAAATGAACCCCGAAGATATGCTAAGTGAAATAAGTAGTCACAAAGGTCCACACATTGTACGATTCTGTTTCTATGAAATGTCCAGACCAGGCAAATCTGCAGAAACAGAAGCAGACCAACGGTTGCCAGGGGCCAGGAGGAGAGGGAAACAGAGTGGCTGCTAATGGGCACGGGGTCTCTACTGGGGGTGGTAAATGTCCTGGAACCAGATAATAGCGGTAGCTGTACGGCTCCAAACATTTCACAAACCATTGAGCTGTGCACTTTAAAAGGGTGAATTTTTATGGTATATGAGTTCTATTTCCATAAAGCTAGTATTTTAAAAATGAAGTCTATAGTGATGAATGATTACAGTGTATAATACTGTTTTCAGGATCCCATTATTATTATCAGTAATTTCCCAGCTCAGGGCAACCCTGCTCCTGCACACCTGTCGCCTGTATCACTTCTGATCTGCAGGTACCTGGTAGGTGAGCTGTCCAGATCTCTGCAGAGCCCAGCACACACGTCTGCTTCCAGCAGGGCCCCTGGGCAGCCTCTTGGAGCAGACAAGCCCGAGACTGTCTCTAAGACACATCGTGCTTATGGCCATCTCACGGGCCCAGAGACCGGCCTGCCACATGGACAATGTTTTCAGCTTAGGGGCTGGGGGATGAGAACACAGGGAGGAAGCAACACTGCATGTGTTCCCCCAAATTCCCCAGCCTCCCTCGTTGGCCAGTGGACTGGGAGAGGAAGTGATGTGTCAGTCTGGGTCAAGGCTCATGTGCCTCTGTCACCCTTTTCTTCCCCTTCGGTGGTGACTGTGTGACAACAGCTTCAAGATGGTGGAGCCACAAAGGCAGCCGGGAACCCGGTCTTCACCCGGGAGAGCTGAAGACCCAATCAGATTGTGCATAAGAAAGAAAGAAATCTCTGTCGTGTGAAGCCCCTGAGACCCAAGTCTGTTTGTTGTGGCTGCTAGCATTAATCATCCTGACTAATGCATTGCCTTTTAATTTTTTTCTTTTTCATCCTCACCCAAGGACATTTTTCTAATTGCTCTTAGGGAGAGAGGAAGGGAAAGAGGGAAACATCAATGTGAGCGAGGAACATTGGTTGCCTCCCATACGCGCCTGGACCAGGAATCAAATCCACAACCTTTTTGTTATGGGACAGCTCTCAAACCAAGTGAGCTGCACCAGCCAGGCTGACTGATGCATGGCCTTTTAATGAGTCCGGCCTTTCCGGCCAGCCCTCTGTGGCTGGGGGCCCTCTGGACCCCTCCTTGGCCTCTCACAACCCCACGGTGGGTGTTCACATCTGAAAGATTTCCTCATTCAGCAGCCTGATTTTGAAAGCACGGTCAGGGAGGGGACCGTCAGATGACAGCCAGTCACTGTTGAGTGAGTGTCTAATATGTACCAGCTCCTGGGTTCTGTTCTTATTGGTATTTGCGACCCCCCGCCACTGCGCTGCCCACGCGACAGGCAAGCAGCCTGCAGCACGGAGAGGTTAAGTAGCCTTCCAAGGCCACGCAGCTCAGAGGCCAAGCCTGGCTTCCACCCGGGTCTCCCTGTTCTAAAACTCACCTTCTCACAGCACTCTGCTGCCTTTGCGTTAGATCGCCAACAGCCTGACGCCCGTTCCAAAGCCCACCCCGGACCCCAGAGCAAAGTTGGTCATGTATGGGCAACCGATGCAGGACCCTGGGCAGCATCCAAGGAGGGGACTTCGTGGGTTTGAAGAGCATCACCCCACGGGGGTGGAGAATTCAGCTGAGCGGGGACTTTCCAGCCAGACTCCCAGCAAACACACCAAGTCAGACACTGGGGCACTCAAACCCGGTAAGTGTCAGCTCCCCAGAAAGAGACGTGAGGTAGGAGAGGATGGGGGCCTATGGCAGAAGCTTCCCAGAGACCCCTCACTGCCTTAATCAAACCACCTGGTGATGAACCACCTAGAGAGCCATGCGTTCACTCCGCTGGGGCTGGGGACCCCTGAAGAGAGCTTCCGCTGTCATCTCCAACCAGTGAGCTAACAGCCCTGCCGCCTGCAGCACTGACCCCCGTCCTACGCGATCAGTCCTTCCTGGGCCCCTGCACCCACGCAGACCACCCCCACGCGCCCGCAGCAGGTCCCCGGGTGGTGTCCCGCCTCCCATCTCTCCCCTCTCCCTTCTCCTCCTCCTAAACTGCAACCGGCACGCAGAGCCCTCGTGGCTCCCACTGCCCCTGGGACGAAGTCAAGGTCCCTGATGTGGTTTTCCAGGCCTTGCCACCCAGAGGGCCCCATCCCCCTACCTTCCTCTTCCTCTCCTGCACAGCTGACCACCCTGCGCCCTTCCCGCCTCTGTAGCAGGGCTTCTCGGCCTCAGCACTACTGACATTTGGGGCCAGATCGTTCTTTGCTGCAGGGCCACCCCGCACATCGCAGGACGTTCAACAGCACCCCTGGCCCACAGCCATTAGGTGTTAGTAGCGCATCCTCCCAGATGCGTCAGTCAAGAACATCTCCAGCCCTGGCTGGTGTGGCTTAGTGGATTGAGCACTGCCTGTGAACTGAAAGATCACTGGTTCAGTTCCTAGTCAGGGCACTTGCCTGGGTTATGGGCGAGGTCCCCAGTCGGGGGCGTGGGAGAGGTAACCACACATTGATGTTTCTCTCCCTCTCCTCCTCCCTTCCCCACTCTCTAAATAAATAAAATGTTAAGAAAAAACCCCAAAAAACTCCAGATACTGCCAAATGGGACATCCCCTGGTGGGGGTGGGGTGGGGTGGGGGTGTGGGGAATGCCCCTAGGTAAGAACTCTAGGCCCTTCTCCTTTCCTTTCATTTGTACCTGGCTTCCTCCTCCACCTCCTCTTCATCTTAAGATTTGATCCAGCCACATCACCTCCCAGAAGCCTCCCCGGCTCGCCTGCCCAGGCCGGTCTAGGGACAGCTTCTCACAAGCTCCCTCCCCACCTCCGTCTGCACAGTTTCGCTGCTGCTCTGGTCACACTGCATTCGACTGATCTGCTGGCATGCTGTCGCCCCCTCTGCAAGGCGGGGGTCCTCAGAACCCGCCACCAAACCATGCACGCGGTGACCACACGGACCTGAAGAAACGCACCGGAGCCCCCCTCTCGGAAGCCACCCAGGCAGGACCCCAGGCCTCCGACCAGAGGCAGGGAGGCTCTGCGCAGCCGGGGGCGTCAGGCTGAGCGGACACGCACAGAGAGACCGTGTCGGGGCCACGCCTGCAGGTGAAGGGCCTGGCAGGGAGCAGCCTGAGCAAAGACCACGAGGTGCAGATGTCAAGGTGAGGCCGGGAAAGGGCGTGGCGGAGCCCACGGTGGGGCTGTGGGAGGTCACGGGCGGAAGGGTGCGGAGCCGAAGGAGGCCCGTCGGAAGGCCCCGGGATGTGTACTGCAGCCCAAGAAGTATTCAGCAGGATGTGAAGTTTGAAAAAGGAGAAAAGGCTTTATGGCCGTACCAGTCTGGGAAGTATTTTGTTAGCAGTTAAACAGGTTTATGTATTGCAGGATCTCTCAGAGGCTTTAATGTGCCCTCACGCCTGGTGAATCTCCACAAGGGGGCGGGGGACAGGCCGCATGCAGCACTGCCCGCACGTAACTGACCACACGGGTGTTTTCCTCAGAGCCTCCCAAATGACCAGACTCCTGTGGTGTACCCTTTGGAAAATGGTCCTTGGAGCCGAGACACCTGAGTTGCATCTTGAGAGGGCCCAAGGCGAGGACAGTCTGGGCTTGGGGACAATGGCTCTGGGGGTTGTCCCAGGGCCTCGGCCAATCCTGGGGCCTCCGCCACTCACTCAGCCCCTCTCCCAGCCCCGCGCTCCCTGGCACCTGGGGCGTTTGCAGGACTGAGAAGGAAAACAGGCTCCTGAGAGAGCGGCCACAGGAAGGGCTGGGAAGGCAGTGCAAAATTTATTGTAGGAAAACAGTCGCCCCACGGGACCACTTCGACCACCTCCCCCAGGCCCCTGGGCCATAACATATGGTGTGGTTTAAATTTTAAAAACTGAGGAGTACTTAAGGAAAAAATGTTGGCAGGCTCTGAGGTACTTGTAAAACTGTCTGAGCTGACAGGGAGGCTGGGCCCCCTCCTCCTGGTGCACTGAGCAGGGGCACAGAGGTCTGGAGGGCCCGGACTGGGGGTCCACGAGCGGAGACCTCAGGACAAGGTGGGCCAAGGCGGAGCGAGAGGGAAGCAGCCCCACGGCAGCCCTTGGATAGGCAGACAGAGCCGGGGAGGCTGGGCAAAGAACCACTTCATCCTCACGGAGGTGAGCCGGGCCGGCAGACACGCAGGGAGGGGCAGTGAGGGCCGCGAAGGGGCAGGAGTGGGAGATAGTGAGCCACGGGGGACACAGGGATCCTGGGTCACCCCAGCCTGGGCTCATTCCCAGCTGTGTGACCTGGGACAGTGACAGCCCCTCCCGAGCCTCCCCATCCTCGCCTGTAAGGTGGAGCCAACAGAATCCCATCACGCGGTAACACAAGAACTAGGTGAGGCGGTGCCAGCACAGAGTGGGTCCTCAGTCCTCGATAGTGGCCATTGTCGAGGGCGGGGACCCAAGCAGGTGGGCAGCCCCGAAGAGCGCAGATGCAGAGCTGGATGGGCAACACTGAGCCACTGCGCAAACTGCCTTTGCCGAGCACAGAGGAAGGCTCCAGTAGGGGCACCCGGCAGCGGCTTCCTCCCCCCCAGGTCACGCCACCACCTATAAGCAGGGCTACCTGCCTCTCATCTCCGGGAGGCTAGAACTGCCACAGAGCATCTAGGCAGCGTCTAGCTCCCTGCAGGCACTGGGCCAGCGAGCTGTCATTCTATGCCCCCTGCGGCGCAGGAGCGACTGTGGATTTAAACCCCTCGTGTCACCTGGATGCCTTCGCAAGGGGCTGAAGGTTTTCAGTGGCCCAGGGTTGTTGGAGGGGCAGTTGCATGTGACCTGGATTCCTTCTGTCCCCAACCCCACCTGTTCCCTGAGCAGAAGCCCACCTGAGTAGCTGCAGCCCCGGTTTCAGTGCCTTCCACCTCAGTGCAGTGGCCAGTCGGCACAGGCCAAGGGGGTTAGCGCCCCCGAGTGGCAGGCAGGCAGGGACTTTCGAATCATGCTAATTAAAGATCAACTGATTAATACTCTTAGGTGGGTCAGGAGCTGCCTTTCTTCAGGGGCTAAATGTCACACTCTGGGAGTCTCAATGGCAACACATCTCTCTCCCTGCTGAGAAGCGTCTCCCACCTCGTGCTTCCCGCTGTTCGGTTCCTGTTGTGAATCACCTGTCATGCCCTCAGTGTGGGCTTGCTGGAGACAGCCTGTGATCGTCCAGTTTTGAGGGACCCTCTGAGATCATCTGGTCGAGCCTCGCCCCTTTTATAGCAGAGAACACAGACCCCGGGCAGAGGAGGACCAAGGTTTCATGGCCCGCCAGGGGTGGGGCCTCTCCTGACCTGCAGGCCTTTGTGTTTCTACCCCGGCCACAAAGTGTGCGGATGGGGGGAGAGCCAAGACCCTATCGCACAGGCTCAGGGACTTTCATCCGCCAGTAGCCTGGGACACGAGCAGCACCCTTCCTGGGGGGCTGGAGCCCAGAGGATGCAGGTCCTGTGAGGATGACGCCACCACTGGCCCACGGGAGGGGGGGGGCACATGCACAGCTGTTTGCATGTAGGTCTCATTTCAGGCTTTCAAGGGCCCCCAGGAGGTGGGTCGGGCAGCGAGGGCCACTTTTAAGAAAGAAAAACTGAGGCCCAGTGAGGGAACACGACTGTGTGGGTAGAAGAGCTGGGATTAGAACCCCAGGCTCCCAGACCAGGCTCTTTGACATGGATGGGGAACACATTTATTTGTCAAGTTGGGGTAAGAAGACGCAAGTTCCAGAGAAGTAAGGCCACCAGGACCCCAGAGAGTGGGGGAGGAGGGACAGTTGGAGGGTGGAAAGGGGGGCAGTGCTGCCTCTCTTCCTTCCGCCACGAGGGGTGCCCCTGAGGTGGGGTCAGGGCGGCCCTTCACCCTCAGTATACTCCAGAACACCCTGCATTCTGTGTTCCGCTGGCAGTGCCTCTGCCAGCACAGCCTTCACCACCCCTTTTCCCTCCCATCACCCCCGAACCCTTCTGTGCCACACTGATCCCTCACAACCATCCCTGCTGGCATGGCATGGACCACCCGCCTCGGCCCGGCCAGGCGTGGGCATTCGGGGGAGGACGAGAGTTCTGGAGACCAATGGGAGCCCCGAGCCCAGCATTTCCCAGTGCCCGCACGGCCCGGCACAGGTCTGGGAGCCCATATTCCTGCATCGGGCCTCCCATTCTTCCTGCTGGGGGGCTTGGGTGGCCTCTTACCTTTGGGGTGAGGTACTTCATCATAATTTCCTTCCCTTTTTCTCCCAGTTTTTCATCTGGAGTAACTTCATATTCCGCCTAAAAGAGAAGACGGAGAGGAACAATAAAAGATTTGCTTATGAGTCTCTTATAATCGCAGAACTTTCGAGGCCCCTGGAGAAGACACCCTAGAGGTAACCTGACCAACCCCTCCTCCTACAGGGCAGGGAGCTGAGGCCCAGAGAGGGCAGAAGACCTGACATCTTGTCCAGCCTACTCTGCACCTTCGTGGCCACGTGCTTAGGACAGTGGCGTTCCTTCCGGCTGCACGTCAGGATCCCTGGGGGGCAAACACCAGTGCTCGGGCCCCACCCAACCCCACACCGAGTCAGACCTCCTGGCGACGAGGGCTGGGCATCCAGGCAGCTGGGGCTGAGAACCACCAGCACAGATAAATCAAAGGAAGTCACTGGAAAATAACAAGCCACCAGACTGAAAGGCCCACCCCCGAGAGGCTGCCTTAGGTCAAGCAGGTTCCAAGCTGCGTGCCCTTAGACAATTTCCTTAACCTCTACAAAACGCACATGGAGAAAGCACTGACTTGTGGAGTGTTGTGCAGTTAGAACTTATTACAGCTCTGGGCCCAGAGCTGGGCGCATCATAAATACTCAATTAACAGTTGCCATAATGGTTATGACTGTTACCACGCCTTGCAAGAGAAAATAATAATATGGATGCCTCACCATTTGCAATTTTTCTGCTCACAAAGTGAACGTACAGGGATTTTCAGACACTCTTATCTGAACCTCAAAACAGCCCAGGTGGTGACATGGGAGGGCAGCAGGGGTGACTGTTACACCCCCTCATCTGCATGTGAAGAGCAGGGCGGGTGTCCTTCAGGGGAAGTGGCAGGACTGGGACTTGAACCTCCAAGCCCAGAGCTCCTCCCCAACAACACCAAGAAACTTAGGGTTCCAGGGTCACAGACTATGCCAGCGTGACCTGTCTCTAAGGAAGTGAGACCTCGGGAAGACAGGCCTTTTCATTTTCCTTGGTCCAAGAGGGGCTCCTTCAAGGACACCTGATGCCCTTGCCAAGTGGAGGAAAGACCTGGAGTTAAGAAGAAGCCTGGGTAAGCCTGCTTTTCTCATTTGCACAACGGAACTTCAACACCCACCACCCAAGGATTTGTCAATCTCGGTCTAAAAGTACAGCTATTTCAAAAGAGACAAAGACGATGACATCAGCATAGACTGACCGAAACGCCTTCTTCCTCTGTCTCGCCATGGAGACAGACGCCCCGCTCCTTCGGCCTGGTTCGGGGCAACCTCTTAACCCAGTGTCTAAGGGTCAGTTTCTCCCCAGGCATATCCTGTAAGACGGTCCTGGAAAGGGGGACACGCAGGCAGTGCTCAGAACACCCACAGATGCAGCCAGACCCATTTCCAGCTAAAGCAAGGGGGTGTCCTTTATTATCACTTCTTTTCTAATCAAGACTCCATGGTTTTCTTCAAGGAAGAAACATTGACACTACGACCCTTTGAATCACAGGACTATGGGGTGGTGGCTCGGGAAGGAACTCCGCCACTCACTTTACAGAGCTGGACGCCGAGGCTCGGGGAAGCGAAAGACTGGCCTAAGGTCACACAGCTGGTCGTGGCAGAGCCAGTGTGGAGACACAGGCCTCCTGACCCCCGCACCTCTCTCTCCAAAGGCCAGTGCCTCGTCACCGTTAGGGTGGGGCTTGTGGGATCGGTCACTTGTTAATGATTTGATTTGATTAATGATGTCTTGAGACCATATAAGGAGGGAAGGTAGCTCTTTCTTCGTGCTATTTTCTCCCTCTATGCTCCCCAACAATCCCCCGAAACTGATACCCATGCGAGCACATACCTCTCCACACAGTACGGAGTAGATTACAGACTCCTCCTGCAAGGCAGGTATTCTGATTCCCAATTTACAGATGAAGAAGCGGGAGCTCTCAGAAGCCAAATACGACCCGTTCAAACACATCAGAGCTAGCGAGCGGCAGGGCTGGGAGCTGAGGCTACAGCACAACTGACCACCCTTTTTCCAGAGTGAGGAGAGAAGCACCCAGTGTCCACTGCCCTGGACACCCCGCCCAGTGGTCTGGCACCCTGGGAATGCCAGACTGCTTTGCAAGGCCCAGACCACCTCTTGGGGTAACTCAATCCCCTGTGGAACCCTGCATTTGCACTGTCCCAAAATATATCTGTGAAGGCAGCTCTATTTAACCAAATGGAGGCCTATGACTCGCTAATCAGCCTCAACAACCGGCTGAAAATATTATTGCTCTAGGTATTAAAACCCAGGTTAAAAGAAAATAACATCACTTTCAGGTCAGCTGCCTCCCAGCAGAGGCCTGGTTGGGTGGCTGGGCGCCACAGTTCCACAGGGAGGCAGCCGGGAGCACGCGGGGACAGGCCTCCCGGCCGGGGATCAAAAGGCCTTTCTTTGAGAGTCCACATCAGGTCACCGCCACTTGAAGAACATTTGTGTTGGGAAGCAGAAAACCAACAGACGGCTTCCAACCGGGCTTTCCACGCCGATTAAGTCACCTGGAGTGACAGGCCATGTCTCCACAGTGACCCCCCAAGAGGGGCTCACAGGAGACATGTCCTGAGAGGCCACCTGCGGAGAGGAGGCCCGATGGCGGCTCAGCTGGGCGAGCAGAGCTCGGGCAGATCACACTCCCCGAGGCGGGGGACCACCCGGAAACCCACTACCCAGGGGACACCCTTGCCCAGGCTGGGGTCAAAAGGTGCTGAGATCAGCCCCAACCAGAAAGCGTAAGTGGCAAAGAAGAGGCTGGGCCACCGGCCTAGGATGTTACCGTTAGAGCTGGCTTCGGAGACGGCAGCCACACAGCGGCTCCAATGACAGGAGAGGTTAGCCACATGCAAGGCACGGCCCTGTGACCGTCAGACAGCTCCCTCCCACCAGAGAGGGTGGTGGGATTTGTCCCCACCCCCAGCAGAGGGGACACACACTGTCCCCTCTGCTGGAATGTCCATCTGAAACCTGCTGCTGCCCAGAGCTCAACCCTAAGAGCCAGAGCACCAAAGAGCACCTGTGCCACCCCACTCGGAAGGCATTCTCTTCCTGAGACACCCCCGAGGTGCCTACCGAGGGAGGTACCATTTAATGAACCTGTGCTCAGTGCGGTGATTTATGCCAAACACAAGAATGACATCTGAGGAGGAGACGCTGTCCCAAAACAAGGAGCAAAAACTACATTGAGTTTAAGGCAAAAAGAATTCTTTGTGTACCTGCAGCTGCCCAAGTGTATAAACACCTGTGTACACCCTAGTTTATAAACCTACTACTTCATCCTCTTGGCCTGCTCTAATAGCGCCGTCAGTCTCAGGAGGTGCCGGTGAAAAGATGTCTGCTCTCTACACACATTTCCCTCAGGTGATTTTTTAAAACATAAAGATTGCAAGCTGGTAAAAGGGGACCTGCCACGTTTCCAGAGAAGCTGGTTTGAAGGGCAGAGGGCCTGAGCTGAATTCCTCTCGGCCTCTGACTGGCTTCAGATGTCACGTCACCTCCTTCCCCCGGGAGACCTTCTCCTGCCCTGACAGGAAGATGAAGTCAGGGATGCCAGGAGGCCTCGCCACCTCCGGCTCCTGTAATTACTGATGCGGTCAGCTTTTCCAGCGTCCTCACAGCGGGGACGAGTGACGTGCTGGCTGGCAGCGCTGCTCCCCGTGGCCCTTTCTGGGGAAATACCCAACTCCGCCCCAACTGGCCTCGCTGTCTTGCCTGTGCCGACCGTGTGGGCTGAGGGGGGGTCTCCGCCCTGCTGCGGGGCAGGCGAGAGGCAGGGGTGGTGATCTCCTGGCCCCCTCCCTGGGCACCATGGGTTCCTGCATCCCTCTTTTGAAGACCCATCAGACGGACTCTTTTCTGTTCTCTGGCTGCCATCTGAAGAGCCCACTTGGGTCCGGTCAGGAAGGGATACACTGGCCTCCATAGGGCAACGGGTGGGACAGGAGCACAGAAATAAGGGAGGGAGGAGTGAACCGCTGGCCACACTGCGGTATAGACTGAGCAGTAGGAGTGGCCCCAGGTTGACCCTGGACATTACTGACAGGACCACAGCCACCAGCTTGTGAGACATGTCCTGGCTAGCGCAAAAGCTAAAAAGACGTAGGGAGGGGAGGGATGGGTACCAGAGGTGATAAATTCACTAGCAGCTGTCAGAGGGCCTGAGCTCTCACCTCCTGTCTGGCCCCACCATCTCCCTCAGAGCCTCAGCCCTGAGGGGCTCTCCCCACCGGCCACTGCCCAGCTGCCTCTCCTCCTCCCCCAGCCCCCAGCAGCATCTCTCTGTCTGGGCAAAGGTCTTTGACCCTCCCTGTTACTCTTTTGGTTCTAAGAGAAAAGAATCCCAACCTAACATGGTTCAGACAAAACTGTCATCTCTTGGCTCCTGGAATCCAAGGATGGGTTAAACAACCAAAATGTGGGGAGAATGGAAATGCAGCTGGGCTGAGAGGACCAAGAACTGGGGTGCGAGTACTTCAGGATGCCACTCTCACCCGCACACGCGCGTGTCTGTATATTGTGCGTGCTGCATGCGTGTATGGGCCTCCTTCTCTCAGGACTGACTGCCGCTCCAGTGCCAGGAAACATGATGGCCAATGGTTCCCAGGTGTTTTTTTTAAGCCTTCTCTTCCAGACAAGGACTTTCCCTCATGTCTACAAAACCCAGAGAAAGGCCATAGGCTCCTCCCTGCTCCAATCGACTGTGGTTCAGGGGTGATGACATTAGGGACACGGCAGCTTCTAGGAGAGCCATGTTGTCTGGAGGCATGGCTGGACACCCAGGAGGACCTGGTTTATAAGTGGCACTTTTCCAATATCACCCTGCTCCCAGGGTCTGGCTTCACCAGCTGTTCGAGGGTCTCTATGTCCGTCTCAAGAGTGACTCCTTCTCCCCACCCTCCCTCTTCTGGGAGATCACAGCAGTGACAGAAAGACATCTTCTCATCAACAGAAGAAGCAGGGTACTTAATTCCTCTGGTGAGGCAGACCAAATCATTTCACAACACAGTTTCGGGATAACCAGGCATATCTAAGGCCTGGCGATAGCTTACTAATTTCACGTTCTTTTCTAGAGCTCTGGGCTAATGAGTGGCTTGGAGCGCCATTTAACATTTCCTGATATGTGATTTCGCTAGTTGTAACCTCATGTCATTGCCCGTCTCCACTATTAAAAACAGAGGCTTGACTAATCCTTGCTCCCGCTGTTCATGGTCTTGAGAAGTCTCTTCCACACTGAGTTGTGCTAACCTGGGCAACCATCACGATGTTAGGGGCATGGCATTAAGGAACCTCTGAGACCAGGCTATAAAAAGACACTGCAGCTTCGACCATGCTCTCTTGAGTCACTTGCTCTGGGGAATGTCAGCCATGCTGTGAGGACACTCAAGCTGTCCCATGGAGAGGTCCACATGTAAAAGAACTGAGGCCCCCTGCCCACAGCCAGCACTGGCCCGCCAGCCACACGCATGACCTTGGAGACAGACCATGCCTTCAGGTGTCTGCGGCCAAGGCCAGCACCGTGATATCACCTTTGGAGAGACCTCAGGCCAGGAGCACCTCGGTAAACCATTTCCAAATCTTGACCCATGACACTATGAGATGATAAATATGTACAGTTGTTTCAAACTGCTACGTTTTAAGGTAATCTCTTACACAGCTACCAATAATGGGATACTCATAGCTAGTGTGAGTTCATGACTTCATTAATATTTCTGTTTATGTATTTTTAAATATTTCCTGTAATCAGAAAGCATGTCCCATGCGGGTGGAACTGCGCTTCCCTGGCTCACCATGTCATCTCCAACTGCAAGAACACCGTGTGACACGCTGGAGATGGCCAATAAATATGTGCTGAGGAAGTCTGGCCGGGATCTGCCAAATCTCCCCAACACCAAAGAGAAGGCATGCAGGCGTGGGCAGAGGGAGGTTTCAGAAGAGCTGAGATGCCCGTGAGGCTCCCAGAAAAGAGGTTACAGAAGAAGCACGTCCATCTTTAAGGAATCCCTGGTAAGACCCTACTGGCCCGTGGAGGTCCACACTAATCGGGAGCCCCTTCTGACCCCGTGACTAGCCGGGCAAATCCTCTTTGCCTTCCGGAAGCCAAATCTAGTCATCACCTTAACTTAGGTCAATGACTCCCTCTCTTGGTGGGAGGGGAAGAGGGGAATCCTTCTCAGGTTCCCAGAAGCCCCTCGGCAGCCGCAGCCAAGGCTGAATTACGCTGCAGTCTGATGGGTGGTGTACAGACAGTTCTGCTGCCCCCTCCCCACCCGCTCCCCACCAATCACCCAGGCCCTGTTTTAAAACAGCCAGTCTTCTGCTTGACTTGAGAAACTCAGACACGAGGGCTGAGCGGAGGATCAGCCTTTCCTGAGGGCTACGTCAGAGCCCGATGAGGACGGCTTGTTTTTAATAAGCTGTACTTGGCAGAAATTCAGCCCAGAGGTGGGAACGGTGAGGATGGTGCTGGCTGAGCCAGGAGCACTGGGCGGTATGCAACACCCAAGACAGTGCCACCTCCTCCCTCCTCGGAATTCCAGTCAGGATGGAAGGAAAAAAATGCATTTCAGACGAGAATTGCGCCAGCTCTGGAAAACTCAATAAAGTCTTCATGCGTAAAAGAGGTGTTTCCAAAGGCTGGTCATTTGACGTCAAGATGGGCGATGAAAAGGCCCCGCTAATTCCCAGGGATGCAGACAAAACGTGGGAGGACGGGGTCAGCCTCTTGTGAGGGGCAGCTTCGTTAAGGCATATACGTAAAGAGCATTTGTCACGTCAACACAGGGAGCCACCCTCACATTTCCTTTCCAATCAATCAATCAATCAGTCAATGCAAGCTCCTGGTACAGGTCCAGCAACAGGGAACGTCTGCATGACCGGAATGAAAATGGGCATCCATCGGGCTTTTTCCTTCTTTTCAAACTGACCATAAGCATCTAACAAGACGCGTGGTCGGAAAATTCCACTGGCTTCTGGGATTAGCCTTGCCCGGCTCTGCCTCATCAACCCTAGACAGGTCCCAAAGCTGCGGATACCTCATCTTTTACAAATGGGCAGCAGCCTTGGTCCAGGGCTCAGTCCTTGGGTTTCCCCTCTTCTCCATCCGCACACCTCTCCTTGGTAAGCTCATCCAACCCATGGCTCTAAATACCAGTTATATGTTGACAACTCCCCATTTTCTATTTCTAGCCCAGACCCTTCTCACAAGGTTCCGACTTGAACATCTTCCTCCTCTCAGGTATCTCCACTTGGGCCTCTGATGGACACCTCCAGCTGAGTATACCTAAAATGAAACTCCTGTCCCCCACCCCAACCCCAAATGAGCTTCCCACAACCCTCTGCTGACTCCAGCCTCCCCGTGGTTCTGGTCAACACTTTGAGGTCACTGTGGCTCTTTTCTCTCACCCCCGATGCATCAGGAGATACTGTTAACTCTGCTTTCAAAGTGGGCCCTCGACTCAAACGCTCTCACCACGCCACTGCCTCTGCGTGGCTCGGGCCGCTGTCGGCTCCCACCTGGACTGCTGCAGGGCTTCCTAGCAGAGCTCCCACTCCCACCCTTGCCCCATAGCCTGTTCCCAGCCCAGAGTCAGGGGGTCCTTTACAACCTAAATGGGACCATGTGCCTGCTCTGCTCACAGCCCTCCAGGGGCTCCCATCTTACTCAAGTCAAAGTTCTTTAATGGCACAGGTCTGGCATGGCTGACACCTCTCCCAGATCCATCCGCCCTCCCCTCCCGCCATGACCAAGAGGCTTCAGCCATCCTGGAAAGCCAGAGGCACCACAAGCGGGGGCAGGGCCAGAGCGTCGGGTCCAAAAAGGACCTGGGGAAGGTCGAGGATGAAAGGGCGAGCTGGGGCCCGTCAGGAGAGGGTCTGGTAAGACAGTCTCAGAGCTTGGACTCTGTACTCGATGTCACTGCTTCCCAACCACGGACACCCAGTACAGTTGGTAAATTTGAAAACTGTCACTGTCCACTGCAAAGCATGGCCAGTCCAGTGGCAATGAGCGCCCTTGTGCCAAGCTGGTCTCCAGGCACCATTTTCCAGTAAGAGGAGCCAGGCCTCCTTGGAGAAAGGACGAACTCCAGGTGCAAAGCAGGGAGCACACCAGCTAAGCCTCGAACAGCAGGTTGCATCAGGTGGCCAGGAGGCCGCCAGAGGCTACCAGGGTCCTCTCAAGGGCTTGGGAGCCAACCTGAGGGGCTCCCACTGGCCAGTGATGGAAAACCAATAAAAATAATGACTCTTGTGCATCAAAATGCACCATGTTTAAATCCACACGTTTAAAACTCTAACTGGTTACTGCTAGTGAACCACTTGGTACTTTGAAAACATCAATACAGGGAAAGAATCGAGCATTTCCTGTATGAACTTTGCCACTGGGTAACCAAATAGTAGTGATTGACAGTCTTTCTGAGTTAGTAAATGAAGAAAGAATGACAGACTTAGAATGTCATCATACTGCAACCCCTAATTAATCAACAGATCTTGGCACTGAATATCAATGGCTGCTGCCATCTCAAAAAGACACCCAGATCGCATATGTCCCATGACAGAAGAACACAAAACCACTTACGAAGTCAGTCCCCTCACCCTCAAATTGAAATGAGCCTATGTTTCTGGATTCAATGATCAATTTACAAGAAATACAGAGGAACCTATTAAATGGCACATGGGGATGAGAGCACAAAATTCAGACCATGGGACACTCTTCAGGGTAATCAAGGGTGGTGGTGGCTCTGAACTGTTAAATCAGGCATTTATAAATGGTACGAGGAAATCAGAAATGGGGACGCTGACTAATGTTAAGTGATGGGAAAGAATTATATTTTAGCTGGGGTAATTCTGTGGTTGTTTCTTTGTTAAAAAGCCCTTATCGTTTGGAGCTACATATGAAATGTTCACAGACCAAATAATAAATGCGAGATCTGCTTCAAAATGCTACAGAGGAGCAGAGGTGGGTGAGAAAAGACTGGCCTTGAGTTCCTGACTGTTGATGTGGGGTGAAGGGCGCATGGGGGCTCATTATACTATTCTGTAGGCTTTCACCTTCAATAGTTTGAAGTTTTCTACAATACAAAGTTATGAAAATACTAGGCCCCACTCCCAGAGATACAAATTAATGAGTTTGGGCTTCAGTTCGAACCTGGTGTTTTTTTAAGGCTCCCCAGGTGTCCTGCTGCTCAGCCAAGGCTGAGAATGTTGTAACCGCTTATACGAGTCACGCAGAGAACCTGTGCTAGGACCGGGACAAAGGCTACGGAGGGGATGGAACTGGTCTGGGAGGGTCGTGGAGTCGAGCACATGGTCCTTGATCGAGCGGGGGAAGGGACGAGGGAAGAGAAGTCCAGTACAACGCAAAGGCTTCAGGCTTGGGTGACGGTGGGATGCTGGTCACTAGAACAGGAAACATGCCAGGGCTGGGGACAAGTTCTGCGATTGTTTAGGACATGGTGACCTTGAGGGGCCCCTGTGAGTTCTGGTAGATACAGTCAATGAACTGTTTGGCTTGTGGGTATAGAGATCCACCTGGAAACCCCGAAGAAGACACAGAAACTTAGGCCCCACAGGGCTACCCCCTAAGCCAAGGCAGAGGTTGGAAGGCTACAGCCAACAATGCCACGGGGGCCGCAGGGGTGTCCGACCCCCAGCCCGCAAGCCACACGCAGCCCAGGATGGCCACGAATGCCGCCCAACGCAAAACTGTAAAGGATGGTGAGATCTTTTTGTGATTACGTGTCGCAATGTATTTAATGTGTGGCCCAAGACAACTCTCCTTCTTCCAGGGTGGCCCACAGACGCCAAAAGGTTGGATGCCCCTGACTAGAGGAAACAACAGCCCCTTGGCCCCTGCCCTGGGAATGGGTGCATGGATGGCCCCATTTCTTTCATGACTGGCCTCCACCCTTCACCTTGGACAGAAATTCGAAGCTGAGGAGCCCTGCCTTTCTGAGCGGGTGTCGATGAACTCCTGCCTATTCCTACATCGGTCCTTAGAGCCCACGCAGCTCAACCCGCATTTGTTAAACAGGTGAGCAACCAGGACACCTGTGGGAAGTCGCCATGGTGTAAATCACAGCCACATGTGCCAGCAGTTGTCAGGCTGGCTTGAAACTGCCAGCACGCGTACATTCCACAAGCGCGTACTGAATATCTCCACGTGCCAGGCACTGTGCTAGGCAGGGTGACCCGGAGGTCAGGGGCCTGGCCGCAGGGAGCACGCTTCCAAGTGGGAAGGTAGACAAGAAACAAGCGCACGAACGCAAGCTTTAGAATTTTAGAAAATGGATTCTCAACTGGGGGTAGGGGCCATGGAACTCAAGAGCGACCTTGGGGTGTTGGGAAAACCACACAGCTTTTGCCCAAGAATAGCCTTGCGCGACGCAGGCTGCCAGCCTCAGAGAGCTGACAGGGTCTCACTTTAAAGCAGCAAGAACCGAGGCCCAGGGCAGGAGGTGGCCCACCCACAGTCATTCAGCGGGTGCAGGCCTGGGGACACGTCTGCATTCTCAAAGTCTGCACGGGAAGTTTTGAGCGACAGTTTTATTCTTCACACCCTTCTAAGCCACGTGGTCTACCTTTTCCTTTGGACAAAAATGATCACTCATCACAGAGGACCAAAGGCCCTCCCTCCCGCCCCAGGACCAGGGACTTACCACTGAGTCCAGAAACTGAATGTAACGCTCCAGCCCAGGTCTTGTTTCACAGAACTGCCGGAAAAGCAACCTCCCAATCGGCTGCTTGTCACATAAACTGCAGTAATCTCTGTCTGGAGACAAGAAAATAAGAATGTGGTGAGACCCAGGTGGGGGCCAGGTAGGGCCATCCCATCAACCCACACCTGGACGCAGCGCCCCAGATGGATGGAGCAAGGTGACTGGCACACTCTCGGGGGTCTTTATTTATCTCCAGGCTCTGCAGATGCGGGGGGCCAAGGTCAGTGCTGACGCAGGGGTGTCCAACCTTTTGGCGTCTCTGGGCCACACTGAAAGAAGAAGAGTTGTCTTGGGCCACACATTAAATATACTGTGACATGTAATCACAAAAAAAATTTCATCATGTTTTAAGTAAATTTACAATGTTGTTTTGGGCCGCATTCACAGTTATCCTGGGCCGCATGCGGCCCACGGGCCACGGGTCGGACACATCTGGTAGAGGAAGGAGCCAGTTAAGGCACAGCCTCTTCTCCCAGCTCATTCCTCTTTCCGATGCCCTCGCTTCTATATAGAGATGCCAGTAGTTCTGGGGACTACGGTTGTCCCCTGGCTGGCCAACCTGCACATCACACTCCCTGATTAAGGTGATTGGATGAGGGTGGCAGGCATGTGACCCACGCCAGGAAAGCCAGAGTGAAGCCCAGACTCTGCCGAGCCCACTGAGCAGAGGCGCTCCCCTCCCTCTGGGTGCTGGGCGCACGGCTGCGGCCAGAGGCTGCTGCTGTGACGGCGAGGCTCACACACGGAGGAGGTGAATGGGGAGAATGACAAGAAGTAGGCCTGGTGCCCTGTGATGTCATGAATCTCTGGGTCAAACCATGCCTGTAGCCCAAATGTATCTGAAAAACTTACTAATGAGTTTGGCTTTGGGCAGTTTGAAAAAGATTTTCATTACTTGTAATTCGAAGCACCCTAATAAATACAGTAAAAAAAAAACACAAAAAACACCTCATTTTTGCCAAGTTGGAGCAAAACCCAGTTTTAGGATGCTTCAAATTATGAAAACTCCGCATTTTCCATCTGAGGTGCTTGGGGCACAAGACAGAAAGTGGCCAGCCCTCAGCCACTCAGTAGCCAAGAGGGCTCTGAAGTGAAAATGCATGGCAAGACTCCAAGCCCAGGGGCCTAGCTAATGACTTGCTGTGTGACTTCAAGAAGCCCACTTGTCTTCTCTGGGCCTGTCTTCCTCACAAAAATAAAGGCACATGTTGGAACTAAGATGGACGTTGGAGGGAGGGGCCTCCCTTCTTGGCTCTCGCCTACAATGACTCTGCAAGAGGCTCTCTCTGGACAGAAGGATGCTCAGAGGACTGACTGAAGCTCGTCGCCTTGAACTTTTTCGAGTACTGCAAATTTGCCCTTTGCTTCTGTGGCTATACCAGAAACAGTCAGGTGCTTTCACAGGGAGACCAGGAAGCGAGTGAGTTAGACCTGGGTTAGGAGAGCTTCCTGGATGGAAGGGTTGACCGTCCTTGCCAGAAGCAGAGGGGGAGCCAGGACAATTGCCCCTCGCAGGCATTTCTGGGGAGTCGAAGAACACCAGCAGACAAGAACATAGCCATCAGGCCAACTCATTTCGATGCTCGAAGAGCTCAGCCATGGGGAGGTAAGGCTGTTACCTGAAGGGAGGTTGGGGGCTGTGAGCGTGGGTTATGGAGCTAAACTGGTGGGGTTCAAATCGCAGCCTGACCACTAACCGTCTGTGCGACCTGAGGCAGTGGACTGGACACTTTTATCCCTCGGTTTCCTCATCTGTATACTGGGAACAGTAATTGTACCCAGCTCCTAGGACTATCATGAGGATTAAATAAAACAAGGCATAGAAAGGACTCAGACCAGGGCCTGGCACATAGGAAATGCTTAATAAATACCATCTATTACCATCACGGATGTGGACTTTTTGGTCTGATCCAACTCCCTTCCTCTAGGGAACCTTCTCTCCCTGTCTGTAAAACTCCAGCCTATCGTTCTAAGGACGAGGACAGCTTCAAAGCCTCAGGGATGGGCACGTGTCTCAGCCCTAGCCAATCAGAGCCCTCTTCCCATGGCCACACCAATAGGTTCATGTGACCTGAATGGGTCTTGGAGTCCTTCCAAGGTTTTTGCTAGAACTTCCAGGAAAGGCACTTGCTCCTCTCTGGGATGACAAGGCCATAGGACCGGTCATCCCAGAGTTCCCACAAACATCTTTCCCACCAGGAGGTGAGAGCCCATGGAGACTGAAGCCAATACAGGGGAAAGAGAGCTGAGTGAATAGAGAAATCTGGTGCCACATGGATGTTGCGGGCGCCATGCAGCCAGCCCGCCAGGCCAGCCCACTGCCTGCCCACCGATGCCCCTGACAGAGTCTCTGTGGAGGACAGTGGGTATTGGGTTTTTGTCTCTTGCGATTAAAAAAGCAAGTGATGAGGCAGGTCTGCAGGCGAGAGGGCTTTGCAGCACCCTTCTTTCACAGGTAAATTGCCTAAGGGCAGGGGCTGTTTCTGGAGGAATCCACAGGTTCTAATTATTCTTTGTAGAAGAAGTCACTCAAAAAATTTCTCATTCTCACAATGGATACTTTGCTCAATGGGATCCCCTACTCAAGAAGGTTGGGGGCTGAAATTAGCCTTGAACTATTGCCTTAACTCAGACTATCTTTTCATGCACACAGATGGTTCAGGAACAGCCACTCCAACAAGCATTTAACCCACATCACGGTGTGCCGGGACCGGTGGGGGTGGGGATGGGATGTGGTCCCATCCCTTGGGGATCTTGGATTCCGTTAGGAAGGGAGCATGTGGGAGGCTGAGCAGACAAGATCCCAAGTGACAGTAATAAAATGTCAAGTTAGATGAGTGTTAGCATCGGCACAGCAGGGAGTCTGGGAAGGCGGGGCCCCGAGAGCGACAGGTCTGTGCCCTGCACCTGTTAGCAGGAGCCCCTGCAGTCAGCCTGCATCCTCTCTGCCTCCCCCTCAGCCCGGTACCCACAGGTGAGGAGAACAGACGTCCCTGTCCTTTCCAAACCGGCTGAGCTTCCCCAGCATGGACACAGAAGGGAAGTGAATTGCCTTATGTCAGACTCCGGCTTTATTCCATTATGGCAGAGAGCACCACGCTGCTTGTGTGATTTAAGCCCCTCTTTTTTCCAAAAGCAATTATGAGATTTCATGTGCTGTACGGTGATTGCTTAAGGGCTCATCTGACAGCATGTTTTCTCTCCATATGGCGTTTGCTGTCAGTATGGAAACAAGGCCGTTATAAACTCACAGCATAGTAAACACCACGTGATTCTGTCACAAGCTGTCAGCACCTCAGTTCCGTGCTGCTCCCAGCTGTACAGAGGGTCCCAGGCAAGAAAGTCACCCGCTGGGAGCCCAGGAAGAAATAAAAGGGTCTGTAATCGACTCTTCGGATTCTTTTCTCAGCCTTAACTGAAGATAAATGGGCCTATCTTCTGAGGAAGCACCACCACCAGCGACAACACGGACAAAACCAAAGTGCGCTGCTTGTGCCTCCTTTAGAAATGGGGAACGAAGCCGCAGAAGGAAGACGATGAACTGCGGATGGATCGAGGTGACAGGAGGAGGCGCAAATCAAAGCCTGGCCTGCGCAGGTTGGTGAGGAGGAGCGTCTGGGACAGACGGGCAGGGGTCTTTTCTGCCCGAATCTGTCGCTCGGGCTGGGAAAGCCGTGGGATGCTGTGCACAGAGACACACACACACACCAGCTCTTCCACAACACGAAAACCCTACGCTGGGCCACAGTGCCCCACTGGTCCTCCCCTACGAGCCAGAAAGAGGCTGTTGTTTCGGGAGGCACGAGGGGGATCAGGGCCCCCTGCCTTGAAAGTGTCTACCAGTCACCTAATCATTCTAGCTTTGTTCTTTTAGGTCCTTCATTTTTTCAAGGAACTTTCTTCCCAGATCTCTTGCTTTTTGATATTAGAAGGTTCCTTCAACTTTAAGACTCCCTTCTTGAATTCAACACCTGGGTTTGTGTGAAAAAATGGGTGGGAAGAGCTATACCTTACACACATTGGCTGGTTAATGATCTGGTAACAGGGCTGGTTGGAGTCAACAGCTGGCCATCAGCTGAGACCAAGAATGGGGGTGTGGTCTTTGTGATGTGACCTCAGGCCTTGGGAGATACCTTGGAACAGGCTGGGCTCTGGCAGGCAAGGGCTGGACTCCAAGGACAAGGGGACAGGAATGGATTCACTGTCCCCCTGGGGCAGCCACGGTTTTAGAGCATAAGTGATTTAAACAGAGTCCACAGAAAGGTGGACAAAATGGGATAGGGAGCAGGGGGTCTGAGATATTTACAGAGAAGGTCACTGCCGTGGGAGCCATGGTCGCCTGAGGTCCCAGCCCGGCCTCTGGTCAGGGAGGGCACAGGGCCTGTGGTTGGCACCCTGCTTCGGCGAAGAGCTGGACTGAAGAAAACCATGTGCCATTTGTTTTCTTCAAGGGCTTGGCACCTCTCAAGCATGCTGAGAGCTGGGCCATGAAGACAGGACACCACACTTCCCTGCAACACAGGCACTGCAGCCATGCCCTCAAACAGAACTGTTTCTTCCCACAGACAGTCAGTCAGTCCCTTGAGTGAGTCAACAGGCACTGGCTCAGCCCTGCGGGGCACTGCATTCAGAGCTCTGGAAGTGGCCAAAGCGCTGCTGACAGCAGGCCTCGTCTTTGTCCTGAGCGGTAAGCATGCCCACTAGCTGGGGTTGGGGGGCCAGGGGGGGACGTGCATGGACAGGCTGGGAAGAGCAGCCGTGAACAGAGCTGCCTAAAGCAGAGCTGTTGGCAAAGTCTGAGAAGGGGGCACACGCGGCCCTGGTGATCCAGGGTTGGTTTCCGGGGTGGTGCCCTTGGGACAGCATGCTGGAACATGGGGATGGGAGTGACAGGGTGGCCGAAGGCCATGCCAGCGGGAGAGAGGCTGAGCGCTGGGGAAGAAGAAGAAAAATGTCAAAGCCAGAGACATGGGGCCAGAGGTCAGGGTGGGGGCAAGGAGGCGCCGCAATGGGGAGGCGAATTCCTGTGTTGGGGCAAGAATTCAAGGCAAAGCCTGGGGTCACTGCAGGGAGCCTTCAAGGACGGCTGAGAGGGTAAGAAGGATCCACAAAAAATTAAAAATAAAACTACCATATAATCCAACCGTTCCACTTTTGGGTATTTACCGGAAAGAACTGAAATCAGGATCTGAAAGAGATATTTGCTCTCCCGTGTTCACTGTGGAACGACTCACAGTACCAGGGTAGAAAGACAACCTAAGTGTCCACTGACCAATGGACGAGCTAGAAGGCGATGTACACATACAGTGGAGCGTCGCTCCGTCTTAAAAAGGAAGGAAGCCCTGCCACATGGGACACCATGAATGAGCCTTGAGGACATTATGCCAAGTGAGTGTCAGAAAAGCAAGAAAGCCCCTCACAGAAGGACTAATGCTGCACGTCCGCACTCCATGAGGTCCCTAAAATCGTCAGCCTCACAGAAACAGTAAAATGGTGGCTGCCAGGGGCTGAGGGGAGGGGGAAGCGGGGAGTGGCTGTCCCACGGGCACGAAGCTTCGGTTATGCGAGAGAGTTAAGTTCTAGAGAACTGCTGTACCACTTTGCGCAAGCAGTTAACAGTAATACACTGTGCACTCAAAATTTTATTATGGGGGAGATCTGATGTTCAATGTTCTCAGCACAATAATTTTTTAAAAAGAAAATGGCTCAAAGAAAATGGACAAAAAGTGATAGGTTGCTTGGGGATGGGAAGTAAGGCACCAAAAGGGGACAGAAATCAGAAAATAGTCTTAACTGAAGGGATCAGCAAATAAATTTACTTGGAAATGAACGTAGCTGTTGGGGAATGCGTGTACAAGTGTGAGTGCGTGTGCATATAAATAGACAACTGAGAGCCAAGTCACTTCCAGTCTTCCTTACACAGGTTGGACATGACACTTACCAAGCTGCCAACCAACAGAGGGTGCAACAAGACCGGGGGCCCATCCTCACCACCACCTGGTGATGCCTGGGTGCTTTCCTGAGAACCTTCCCTTGTCTCCTGGCCTGTGGTTGTCATAAGCTACTGATGGCACCCCCGCCTCAGGCCCACTGTCAAGGGCACCTGCTATAGGCTGAATGTTTGTGTCCCCCTGCCCCAAAATGCACATGTAGAAACCTAATCCCCGTTGTAGTTGAACGTGGGGCCTTTGAGAGGTGACTTGGTCAGGAGGGTGGAGCCCTCATGAATGGGATTAGTGCCCTTATCACAGAGACCCCTGAGAGCTCCCTCATCCCTCTGACATGCGAGGACACAGGGAGAAGATGGCCGTTTATGAACCACGAAGCAGGCTCTCACCGGACACGCAACCTGCCAGCACCTTGGCCTTGGACCTGCCAGCCTCCAGAGCTGTGAGAAATAAGTTTCTGTTGTTTATGAGCATCTGGTCTGTGGCGTTCTACTACAGCCGCCCAAACGGGCTCACTTGCTCTCTCATCCTCAGCAAGTCCCTTAATCCCGTCCCCCGTGTCACGTGGGCAGCGGGAGCAAGCCACCGCTGCTGGGAATTAGCAGTGCACGGGAGCACCTGGCCCAGACTCAGCGCATAGCAGCTCCTACATAAACAGCTGCCGTGCTAACAGGTCCTATCTCCTCTAGAAGACTCAAGACGTGGAGGCTTTTACTCCTCTGAAGGCTTAGGAAAAAGGAGGAGGGGGGTGTAGCTGGTGAACGGGGGCTGACGGCATCAGCACAAAAGAGGGAAAAAGTTGCCCCACCAGCAGCAGAGCCGGGGAGGACTCCGCGCCCCAGGAAGGCGGGGCCGGGGCTCTGCAGGCCTTTCTCTCTCTCTTGCTTGGAGCTTCCCTCTCAGGGAGAAGCCACACGTGTCCTCCCAGCACATGGCTGAGGTTAAAATCTCACAACCCACAGTCAATTCCTTCAAGGCTCCTAACCCCCAGGGGGACTTAGAAGCAGGAATGATATTGATAGTGAAGATAAATAAATGCTGTCACTGTTTTCATTCCTTTCGAGTGACATGAAATGGGAACATACTTTCTTAATTAGGAGCCTGTGGTATGCGGATGCTTGGAGGGCAACCAGATTTTCCCAAATGAGGGCCAGAACACAGTCACGGCTCCCCTCAGATGGCCAGGAACCCGAGTGAGTGAGGCCGCCCGCCCTCCCTGGCGTGGAGAGCTGCCCTTGGTACCCTAGCGGATGGGGAGCAAGGAGAGGTCACGGCTGGAAGGGCAGAGGGGGTGGTCGATGACTGAGACCTGCTTGGGACTGTTTTCTTTGTTGCCCCAAGCACTCCTTGAACTTGGGCCAATGAAAATGCACGTTCCATTTCAGAAGTAAGAGCAAGAAACACAGCTTCCTGAGGAAATGGAACCGCTAACACCCGAGCCCTTGGAAATGAAACCACATGTTTATTGTACATGGTGTGTGTGTGTGTTGGGGGCGGGGGGCTTCCAAAAGTGATTCCTGAAGCTGCCTCTACCTACTGGGGGGTTACTGTGTTTTGTTTCGTTTCATTTTATTTAACATTGTTTTACCAAAATACCAGGGGTTTTGTGGGTTTTTCTTTTTTTGAAGGGGGTGGTTCCTGATAGGTCCGAAAGCAATTTAGGAAAACAGATGTAAGCAGACTGGATTAGAGACGAGCCCTTTACTTTGCCATACTCCAGGTCTAAAGCAATTAACAGAAAAGTGCTCTGAAAACAGCTTTCTCTTAAAAATTCCTGCCAAAGCTGGAAAAAACAATTGGGCGTTTGCTCGGAGGAAAAAGCTCTTTGACGTTTGAAAGGCAAGATAGCATCACGGATAATGGCAATTCTTCACAGCCCGCCTCTTGGAAGGAGCAAGAGAGGAAAAGGGAAACATTTGGTATTTGGTTAGCAACAGCTGAGTGGGTTCCGATTACTTCAAGAAAGATGTTTTTATGTGAATAAAAAATGACATATGGCACACTACACAAACACACCCAAATCATGCCCCATCTTCCTGCGCCTCTCGTCCCCCTCATCCTGCTCTCTAGTTTTACCGAAGGTCTTACACTTGCCACACGTCTCTGTAGGACCAAAAATATTAAGGCTGGGTCTTCCAAAGGTCGATGGCACCTGGACAAGCCACATGTAAAATCCACTCAGCTGTAGGGTGTTTGGGGCCAGGTTGCAAGGTGAGGGGAGGGAGGAAAGGAGAGCCTTGTCTGTGGATCTGTGCAAGGAAGGAGAGGTGGGTTGGAGTGCGCTGCTGGGGGCGCAGCTCCAGCTTAAACCCACTGGGTGCAGCCAAACCCCCAGAGATACCTGGGAGTCTGGGACAGGCTGGGGGCTGAGCTGGACTGGGTGTGCCGTGTATGCCGTCAACATGGGGTTCCCCAGGCAATAGCCAGTCTCCACAATCAGGCCGTGACCTCTCCCTTATTCTCAAGGCCAAGAAAAGCAAAGAATTTAGATATTCTCTTACAGAGGGAATGGGACAAAGGACTGGGTGGGTAAATGGCCAGGTGGGGCGGTGCAGGTGGACTCGGGAGTGGCTAGGTAGGCGATGCAGGTAGCGGCTGGACTGAGCCTGGTCTGTTGGGAAAGTGCGGGGACAGAGTTGGGTACCAGGCTCCAGGCCTGACTCGTTCACCTGCCATTTCTAAAGGTGGGTATGGACCTCTGAGCTCTGGGCCGTGCCCCATGTGCCCTGCTCCGTGACTATAAGCCTCCCTTCCAGGCTCGCAGAGGGCTCTGAGCACGACACCCCAGAGGCGATGGTGGCTCTTGAAAATGCCGACCAAAAGGAAACACTGACGCACAGCCTGCAACTGCTAACTGGGAAGCAAAGGTGCTGTGACTGCCAGACATGTTCCCCTTCAGTGCAGAGCCTGGGCGACAGGTGGGTGCTCAGAACTCCATGCTTTGCCCTGCCTGGCCTGAAGCAGGACCTTCCGGTGAGCTGGGATGGGGCCTGCTGCGGTGCCAGCACCTGGGAAAGCCTCGGTAGATGGTGATGCTGCCCCTGTCCTGGTGACCCAGGCCTCCCCTTGCTCTGCTCACAGCCAACCTGAGAAGCCCATGCTCTTAAAGCCACATTCTTTCTACAAGCATTTTGATCCTTGGAAAGAAATTTCCATGTGGACACAAGTGGCTTTGGTAATTAAAATACCCAGGCCACACCCAGCCAACTGCATCAAACCTCTGGGTGGGGGCGGGGGGTGGTCGGCAAGTTTTACAGTTCCGCTGGTGACTCCAACATGCCTGGAAGGTCCAGTTCAGCCCGGGCCGGGCGCCTCAGCTGGTTGGAGTGTCATCTTGTACACCAAAAGGCTGTGGGTTCCAACTCCGGTGGGGAGGCGTCCGAAGGCTACCGATCTATGTTTCTCTCTCACATCAATGTCTCTCTCTCTCTCTTTCTCTCCACCCCTCTCTTCCTCTCTCTCAAAAATCAATAAACATATCCATGGGTGAGGATTAAAAAAAAAAAAGTTCAGTTCAGCTTTTTATCCCCAGTACCTGGGGTGCCTAGCACCAGACCAGGAGTGTGTATATAGAATGAATGACTGAACAAATGAAAGAACAAGTCAATGAGACGTGGAGACAACATGCTTCTAAATCGGGGAGTCGAAGTCTCAGGCCCATGCTCACTCAACATGCCCCGCCCCCCCAGAGCTAATCAGTCAGAAAGGAAGGTCTCCCCACAGTGACTAGATGACAGGGTTCCTCCTAGTGGGGCTTCCATCCAAGGGAAGCAGAAGGGCTCTGGGTGACCGGCCGAGGCGAGGCCAGGACAGGCTGTGTGCTGCTCTGGGAATGGCAGCCGTGGTGACCCGGGGCCCCCGGAGTGAGCTGGGCCGGAGCGCAGGGCCCTGCCTGGCTTGCCACTCCCAGAAAGCTCGGCAAGGCGCAGGGGTCTGGACTTCGTCTCCAGCTCCTCCACTGACCCCTGTATGACCTCAGGCCCACCGTTCTCCTCTCTGACCTTGGCTTCCCCTTTCACAAAATGAGGCTGATGAACGAGGGATGCTTAAATGCCTGCCTCCCAATTCGGCTGTTCCCAGGGAGGAGCCTGGAGGGCATGGAGACCTCGCAGGCACAGGTCCGTCTCTAGCATGAGGTCCCTAAGCCCGTGCAGCTGCCTGCCTTCCCGCACCTGCACTGGCCGCAGCGCCAGCCGAGTAAGCGTGAGCTTAATGGGCAGCGTTTCTGGAAGGCCTGGGAAAGGGCTGCTCTGGGGGGCCGGGGCCCCGGTTTCCATGAGTTCGCTGTGGAGCCCAGTCGTTATTCCTCCTCAGTCTCTCTCGAGGGCTTTTCTGATTTACCTTTAGATGACAGTGCCTGCGCACCCCCTTACTGCCAGCTGCCCTGGCCTGCTGGGGGGGCACACAGCAGGGAGACAGGGTGGGGGCTGGGCTCTGAAGCCATCCGGGCCCCCAGGACACTGGCTTCACCTGGAGCTACGGGCTAATGAAGCAACAGCCACAGCGGGCAGTGCCAGGGAGTGGCTGGGCAAGGTGCGGGGGGGGGGACAGGCCAGTGGCCGTCTCAGTGCTGGGAGGCGGCTTGTGTCTTCCCGGGCCTCCGGCCGGAGCTTATCGAGGCTCCCAGCCTTGCCGGCCCGAAGCGCCGGAGAGGGGAACGCCTGAGGCGGCGAAGGCAACTGACGTTCTCCTGCAAGTCCGGGGTCTCCGGGTCTGAAGGCCTCAGCCACCCTGATCCTCTCAACATGACCCCCACCCCGGGCTCAGCCAGCCTTGGCCTGTGCACTCGGGGGGCAGGGGGCACTCCACCTACAACATGCCCGGCCCTCTTTATCAGGACGGTGTTAAGCCTATTCTTAACTTGAGACCAAGCTTGTTTTTCTCTCATACCTGCCCCTCGATCCTTATTCTTGGGATACAGAAGGCCGAGGTTAGGTGGCAGTTATTCTCTGCTTTTGGAGTGTTCTCTCAGATAAACCTCCAGTTCCCCCAGCTGCCCTGTTACAGCTCCCAGCAGACGGGCCAGACCGCTGGAACCCAACTGGGATCTTCGGTGATTAAATGTGGAACCACGTCAACTCCTTCGAGCCATCTCGGCTTAGCTCGGACCCAGGCCCAAGAGGGGCTAGATTTGGGGAGACAGGGGCGTGTTCACGGGCACACACGAGCCACCAACGCTCTTGTCCCAAAGGAGAGACAGGGCAGAGGCCTGCTGCTATGGTAGGCACTGGCACAGGAACGCTGGGGTCACGATTCACATTTTGCTGATCTAAGTTACAGCTCAGGTGCTGGGACTTTAGACATAGGTTGCCATGGAGTTGGGCAGAGCTAGCTTCAGAAAGACATGTCCTTTGGCCAGGAGGCGGCCTTCCCCCCGCCACCTCGCGTGTGGCGACAGTAAAGCGACAGCAGCCAATGGGAGCTCGCGGAGCCGCAGGCACCATGCCAGGCCCTTACCAGGCTTCGCTTCCGGCCATCATCGTAACAGCCCTACGGAACAGGTGCCGTCCGCGGCCTATTGTTTTAGATGTCAAAGAACGAGGAGCCGAGACGTCGCTTATTAGCACAAGGCCCCCAAGCTAGCAAGGGGCAGAGATGGGTTTTTAACTCACCTCTTCCTGACAGCAAAACAACTTTTCTGCGTCTTTTAGCTTTTAGGGATCGGTCTCAGCGGCAGGCAGTAACCTGCACCTCTGGCGCCCAGGGCCCTGAGGGGTAGGTGACGTCCTGCCAGCCTCGATGTCCTGCCAGCCTCCAGAGGCCCGCAGGCCGTGGGCCCCGGGCGGCCCTGCGCACAGAGCCTGGAAGCTCCAGTCTCCAGGGACAGAAGCCACGGCAGCTCAGAGGCCGGCTACCAGCTGGGCCGGCACAGAGAATTGTCTGGAAGGCACTCTTCTCTCCTCTCCTCCCCCGGAGGACACTGCGCCCACCCCGGCTCTGAGCTCCTCCAGCTCCGAGGCCTGCGCCACACCTGCGGTCACAGAATGCGTGTGTATCTCATTCCTTTGGTTGCTGTCCTCAGCGCTGGCCTTGTCCCCTCACCGGAGCTATAAATTCTCTCTCTCCACTGTCACCCACGTGACATCCCTGTAGAGCCTGGGACAGTCGGAACGCTTGTGAGGTCATCAAACGATATGCTGCTGATTAAGGCAAGCGTAGCCAAGAGAAAAATTACTCACTAGGACCCGTTTACACTCGTCAAAACAAGCCTTTGCTCCTTGAGGGGACGACCCTTCAAGTCCCCGGTGTCCAAAAGTCACCGCTTGGCTTTTAATGGTGTGTTGGAACTGTGCTTCGCAGCGCATTCCTACGCTCAGACCTACACCGAGACGAGTCTTTAAGCCAAGAGGACAGGAGTCCGGGCAGGGCTGGGCCCAACCTGGAGCGGGCAGGGCCCAGTTGCCTTGTTTCCTGCAGCCCCAGCCCCGAGAGCCTGGCCCAGAGCTGCTGTGCAATAACATTTAACAAGTGAACGACGGAGCAGATTAACGACCTAACTCATCCATTTGCAAGCCACTGACCGTGCTCTAACATACTCGTTTCCAAATCTGCCCTGTGCCGGGCCAGGTTAACAAATGGACCTGCCGCACAGGAAACAGAGCCCTTCCCCACAGCGACCCCGCCTCCTACACATGATGTCGGAGCCGAGAAAGGGTGTGTTGGAGGGAGGACAGTCACGGACCTTGCAGAAAACCCAAAGGAAAGACAGTTTGACCCGCTCGTCTGTCAGATGGGAAAACTGCGGCCCAGGTAGGGGAGGGGTCTTATGCTATTAATCACCTAGGGCTTGTTTAGCTACCTCAGCTGCTTGAAGGCCCTAGATCAGTGTGAACAAGGAGGGCAAGTCCTTTATTACAATTCAAAGACCCTCACCCAAGGGTCCCACTCAGGTCTGGCACAAAGACGCCCAGTCCAGCCTTTCAAAACTCCCCCCGGGCCTGACATTTTAAACACCGTGAAGTGGAGCTGCTTCTGTCAGCCCGAAGGCCCGTGATCGACGCCACACAGGTGCCTCAAATAAATCTTCAGGGCCGTCTCTGCATGGAGCCAAGTAGACGCTTTTAATCATCAAGAGGAAGAAAAAGCAAAGGCCTCACGCTTTTTCATTTTTATCTGAGTAAAAGAGCACAGTCAATGTGTCAGCAGGTAGTACCACTTCTCGCCAAACACCACTTATTTTAAACTAAAGCTTTCTCAGCTATACAAACACAGAATAGAAGCCTGCAGAACCCCGAACACATGCCTTTCTTTCTTCCTTTCTTTCTTTTTTAAGAGTGCCACATATCTCATAACTGTCTAGACTTGGTAAGCTCTGTCTCAGCCGGCAGCGCTGCTCTCGGTTCACGGCTCTGCCCCTCCCTCCGACTGCCAGGCTTGCAAGAGACATTTTGACAGATATTGAACTGATGCTAAACCTAATAGGTAGGCTCCTCTGTTACTTAGCACAAGACAGATAAGTGGGAAAAAGACAAAAAGGAAAGACTGAGATGATCAAAGAATACCATTGTGGTGAAACCCCTGGTTGTAACTGGTCTAAAAATGTAACCCACACGGCTGTTTGTTTTAAGCGATTCTTTGCCAAGAACAATGTTCAGATGATTGAAAAATTCCACACTGAAAC